>VXAV01008510.1:3724-18383 GCA_013399715.1 Alectura lathami | reverse complement strand
GGGGCTCGGGGAGTGGGGGGGCGGTCCACAGTCTCGCCCCCGCCTTGTGCGGCCGCGGGATGAAAAACGCGGCGGTGCGGGCCGTTCGTGTGGGCCGTGTGATGCCTACATCCCCTGTCCAAAGGGTGCTGCTGTGGAAAGACCACTGCTGAGCGTTGCTATTGCCCACCTGTGATTCTGGCCTTTGTCTTGGTTATTCAGCAAGTTAGGCCATTGAGAGGGCACAAAATTCATATTCAGGGAGTGGTTTGAGTTGGAAGGGACCTTTAAAGGCTGCCTCGTCCAGCTCCCCTGCAGTGAACAGGGACACCTGGATCACAGTGCTCAGAGCCCTGTCCAGCCTGTTTACAGGTGCTCTTACAGGTTGGGTTTCTGTTTCCCCAGCTTGTGGGACGCCTGCCGGTGCAATTGTGAATGAAGTGCTGCACTGAGATCCTGGCCTGAGCCTGTGTTATTGGCTAAGGAGTGTTTCTCACATCAGGGTTATATATCCATAAATAGGTCTGTCAAATGAGTCAGTACAGCTGTGAGACCTCATCTTGATTTTTTCTGTGGCTAATCAGTTCTGTCTTGAATCAGTAAAGATGATTTTTCCTGTCTCCTGTAATCAGTTCTCAGATGTTTGCATATCTGCTGGATCCAGTAGATGGCGTTGATTTCTTCATGCCCTTCTCCCTCTGAGTGCAAGCTAGCAATTAATTCTTCACTTTTATTTCAAGAGTGGAACTACTTGAATGAGTACAGCTCTAGCTATTTGCTGACCATTGCAGTAAGAAGGTGTTCAGAGTTTCTTTTGGCGTGTTTTTGTTTGAAATGCAGCTTCAGCTTTCTGTGGAGAAAGGAGGTAGCTGTTGCTGAGATGTTGAAGTTCTTCCTGGTGGAGATTACTAGGTATAAGTGTCAGGCATACATTTGTATATGTTTGATGTTTGTCTCCATAACTCAGAGGTTTTTCTGATCTTGTTGCCCTTCTTTCCCATCTTCCTTTAGGGCTGGAAAGACAGAGTTACTGAGACTGCATCAGGCTTTCAGCATTTGAAGTGCTGAACAGCTTTCTTTTGGAGGCTCTGTTCATACAAGTTGTCTTACAGTAAGACAACACTAATAACCAATAGCACTTAAATTTAATTCTGTTGTTTTCTTCTGTGACTGCAGTTGCATTAAAGTATAGGGTGGCTTCACAGCCCATCTTTTCGTGAACAAACCAAGGAGGCTACTTTAGGTTGTTGTAGCTGGTAATGCTGAACTTCAGTAACTAGGTAGCATTTGTCGTCTGAATGATACTGAACAGCAGAAACGTTAATAAATGCTTGAAAACATGTTGGAGTTCAGAATAGCCTGTGTCTTGCTGTGTACCGTATCAGTGACTGTGTTGTCACTCAAAGGAAATGAGTTCAGCTGGTGCTAAATTTGTGTAAAGCCTGCCATCTGGTGGCTGTAATGCCCAAATCACCTCCAAAACAATTTTTTTTTTTTTTTTGCAAGGCTTTGTGCATATGCTTTTCTCTTAGAGATGGATATAAATTGCATGTACTTGTATGTAGTCTTGGAAAAACCTCCTTTAAATTTCTCTTCTTTTTAAAATTGTATTTTAATGTGATGTTAGTCTCATTTGGCTGAGAGGCTTTGTTTCTTTGTAGTGCCTTGATTTGGAAAGTGTGGATGTATTAGTCCTTAAGCCCTTTGGAAGTAGTTCTTAATATTTACCAATGTTTAGCCTCCAGTTCAATATTGGGAGTTATGATTTCTTTCAGAAATGTGGCAATTGAACAGAAATCTGCTAGCTGTTGTCATAGTCAGTCTATTCTGATAAAATGTTCATAGTTAGGAATGGTAGATGTTTATAATAAATGCGCTACTTCCTTTGCCACAAAAATGTTGATATCCCAGCGAAAGAAAAACAAACTTTCAGGATTTTTCTCATTTGGTTGCCTTTTTTACATATGTCCTTCTAGGGAATAACCCCATCCATTTGGCCACCTGCATTGACCTGAAAACTAATTTGAACAGTAATTTGAAAATGCTGACTTTGTTTGCCTTTTTAAAGAAACCGACACTTGTGCCTCATCACCAGTGCAGTTTTGCTGGTGATGCAGGCTATTATGTAGACAAGGTGTGGGTATCTTTTCTCTGATCTGTGGAATTTTTCCATTATGTATGATTAGAAGTGTATTGCAGAACAACTCACTGTGCTACAGCTTCTGCTCATAGTGAATTGTCTTATAGGTAGTGAACATCAATTTTCATTAAGAAGCTGGTCTGTTAGCTGGAGAAGGACTAATTGCATCCCAGACCGTGGATTTGCACAAGTTCCTGCATGGATAAGAGGCAACATGTTGTTTCCACCCTATGGAAAGGGCCTATTGATGGGAGAAACTTACTTCTGCCTATTGAAACTCTGGTGGTTATAGGGTATCTTTACAGTGCCTTGCTAAGGAGGGAACAGAAATCATCCTTACTAAACAGTTTCCACTTTCCCTGTGTGCCTTGTTCACAAAATCCTTTGACACACCATTTCCCCTACAATAAGGTTTCTACAGCTCAAGCAAAGTACTGCATTACTGCTATGTAGGATGAGAAAACAGAACTAAGGAGTTTATTTAAAGTAAACTAAGCCAAGACAAAGTGTTCAGATTGAACCTTGTTTGATGAGTCAGCAGTCTGCTTTGGGGCGTTTCTAGACTTTCTTAACAGTTTTTCTGTTTTATGCCAGATATTCAGACAATTATGCCGATCTTATTGAAGCCAGTGTCAAAATTCATGAGGCTGAATCAGGACTCAGTTCTGAAGAAGCTGTACTGGACACAGCTCTTGCTGATGAGAATTTTCAGGACATAGAAATTGAGGGTTTAAAACAGCAAAATGCACAGGTAAGAAGAAATATTTAACTGTGTGTCATTGTGGTAAAATGCAACTTTGAGGCTGAAAAATGAATGCAAATCTGTAATCTAGTCAAAACTAGAAAAAAATTATAGTTCACTGGCAGAATTGGAGCAAGTATTGAATAGGTGTATGTATCCATAAAGTTCACTTCATTAGCAACATGAATGGTGGAACAGTGCTTCTAAAAATTCCAAACTGTGAAATAGTGAAGGATGATGATTCTGATCAAGAATTCAAGACAGATGTAACAAATCAGAGAACTGGTTGTGGGAAGAGATCAACTTCACAAATATAGATGGTGAATAACTGACTTAAAACCACTTTTCTAGAGGGAACCTGGAAGGTGCAATGGACCTCACACTGACCATAGAGAGCACAGATGCATCCTTCATCTGCAGGACTACTACAGACAGTTGCCCATGCCAGTCAAAACAAACCAAAAAGTTATAACTCCAATTTGCAGAAATGAAGAGCTCTTATAAAGATTGGGAATAATTCTTCGTTAACAAAGTTAGTGAAGCAGTGAGAGGTGGCTGGAGGAAAGAAGCTGTAGTTGTCTTTTGTAGTGTGGAAAGACAGATGTACAGAGTTATGTAATCATGGAACAGTTTGAGCTGGAAGGGACCTTTAAAGGCCATCCAGTCCAGCTCCCCTGCAGTGCACAGGGACACCTACAGCTGGGTCAGGTTGCTCAGAGCCCTGTCCAGCCTGACCTTGAAGGTCTCCAGGGATGGGGCATCCACCACCTCTCTGGGCAAACACAATGTTACTCCTCCCTGAAAGCAGAGGAATCAGAATGGCTGGTACTTCAGTGCCTCCTGCTTCTAAGTTTGTGATTCTCTGTGCACTACTTGTGGTTTTGCCTGTGGCATTGTCTTCTGCACATCTGATAAACAGAAAACTCACATGGAACCTTTGACCTTTTGAAGTATCTGATTTGTGATTTAAGCAACTCTACCTCATCAAAATGAGTCTAGGATATGTCTGAATCCAGGAAACTGGTATAAGCCAAGTAGAAAAAATGACTGTTTGTAACAACATCTGATAACTAGCATTAAAATTAATGCTATCAAGATGCAAAATGTGGAATTCCCTTAAGCAAGTGATCACACTTGCTTGTCAAGTTCAATCTTAACATGCAGTTTAACTGTAGCTGTAGGTAGCTGAGATCGTTGTGGTGCATGAGTTTTGCTACCTAATCATTGTGCTGAACCTTTTCTTTTTCTTAAAGCTTGAAACTTCTTTAGCTACTTTAAGCAACAATTTGCAGACCAATCTTTACAGAAGGCAGATCTTGATAATCCTTGTCAGACTCTCACTGAGGATATGGAATTCTGTGGAAAAAATGTTTGAGCAGCTAAATTGTCTTTGTGCAAAGTATTTGTGCCTTTAAAGGAATCAAGGAAGTGGAGGGGTCATTCTAGAGTAATAGAACAATTTAGGGTGCAAGGGACCTCATCTGGTGTGTACTCTCACACAGAACACTTCCCTCTACGGTGTCTGGAATATTTCCATCTTATTACAGAAAAATAGCATGAATTCATACCCCTTGTAAATGTTGAAATAGCTTCATTTATCATGTCTTAAATACTACCTATGGTACTGTAACTTGCAATTCTTTTCATTGTGGTGATAAGGTAGATAAATTTTCATGTCATGCTTCTGTGGGGGGAAAAAAAAGCTGGAGAGTGACACTCATATGCCATGAACTTTTGATTTTTTTTTCTAATAGGATGCTTTTGAGGATTGGAAACAGTTGTTAAATATTTGTCTTTCTAGAACTTTTCTTGCCACCCTCCCTTCCTCTTGTAGTGTGTCATGTAGGAAAAACCTTAAAGTACTAACAAGATTACCCAACTATACTCTATTTTGTTCCTTTGGCACAGTTTCCTGCTAGCTCTATTTTCAGCTTAGTGTTGTTAGTATAATTTTTTTTCCAGGTATCAAGGACAAGCAAACAAATAACTGAGGAAAATAGTGATTAGTGAAAATAACCGTTTAATTTTACAGTACTTTGTGCAAGCATAGGAAATACCTTAAGAATGGGCAGTTATTTGTAAAATAAAACCATATTGAGAAGGTTTTTTTGTTTTTAAATGTAGGCAACTTTCAGAATGGAATGTGACTCTGGGTGCTGATGGTATCCTAGCTCTTTTTCCAGTGTCTGGCTTTTACAAAATAAGATGCTCTGGTGATCAGGCTAGCAAAGCAGCCCCGTGAGAAACCTGCAGCAAAAAGTGTCAAACTATATAGTGAAGACTTTTAAGACTAACTAAAACCTGTATGACTAGTTGCTCAGTGGACAGCTGGATTCTAAAACTTAGCTTACCTCATTTATTTAATTGTCTTTTTTGTTGTTTTATTAGGAAATTGAGAATATAAGAAGGAAATATGGAAGTTACTTAGCTGAAGCGGATTCTGAGCAGGACTGTGAGCGTATACTGACCGAAGTACTTACGGACCTGAGAAAGCAGCATGATGAACAATTGGAGGAGCACAAAGATGATCTCGAACGTGTTTATCGTGACAAAGTAAGAACATTCTCTCATACAATTGCATGATTTACTTTAGTTTTGCTTTGCTTAATGGAGGGATATCCTAACACAGTTGCTTAGATTTCAGAGAATTACATTTTGGCACTACATTTTGCTTTAAAATCATTGTTTTAGAAGGTAAATCTGCATTTTTCAGGTCTCATTTTTGGAAGCAGAATTAAAACTGAAGCAGCACAACAAGTATAGAAAGCACCATAACTGAATTGTGTGGAAGATTTGTACTAGAACTGCTATGAATTGATAGAGAGTTGATTGTTTATTTTACATGTAATATAACAATCCCAGGGATCAATAAGGTGTCCCATAGTTGGTGTAAAGTTTAATCCATAGTACGGCTTGCTGAAAAGGCAGCACCCTGAGTCTTCAGACACAGGGTATAAAAATAGTATAAAAATTGCCGTGTGAAGACTACCACACCCAATGATTTCTGCTTTAAAAAAGAGTGAAAACATAGTGAAATCAGTTATGCTTGATAATTTCCTTTTTCTATGAATCAGCCTTTCTGTAAGGTGGGGTGCTGATGTCCCAGCTGAATCTGGTTTCTGCAGCTGATTGCTGCAGTTCGTATTTTTAAAACTGCAAAGTGGGATAACAATGTGTAGTTATCTTCAGGGCTTCAATCTGACTAGGAAAAACTAGAGAGAATGTAATCTAAAACAAGATCTAGCAAAAAAAAAAAATTCACAATTGAGGCATCCTTATTTCTTCTAAGATGTACTGCTTCTATGTTTACAAATTTAATTAAAAAGTATAATTTGATGTGCAACTGTAGGTTCAGTGCTGCCTGAGTAGATGAGGTGATGACCAGCGGGACGTTGCAAATAGCTCAAAAGTGTAAGAATACTTGAGCTTCACATAGTGCTTAAAATGAAGAAGCAGCACTGATAGCACTGGTACTGTAATCCTAAGGCACAATGCCAATGCGCTTACGTTGTCTGCGGATTAGCATCAGTTTGTATTTGTAGAAAGTTGGTGACTTCAATGTAGCATCTACTCAAACGTACTCAAAACTGGTATTTAAATGTACAGAGAAATACTGACTAGCATGAAAACTGAAAGTAGCAGTCCAACTTTAGTAATGTCTTCAAGGGAAACTTTAATGTGTTTTTAATTCTAGAACGAGTGTTCAAAGGAGTGTGGTGGTTTTTTTTTCTTTTTTTTTTTTTTTTTTTAGAAAGGGCAGTTCAACATGACAATAGAGCTAACACATTCAGCCCTGAAAAAGATGCTTCATTATGTTAGAGCTATAGAGAAGAACTTTGGGGCTTATTGTTATGTGCGGTTTTGTTTTGTGACTGATTCTTCCTTTTATTAAAAGAGGCTTTGAAACTGATGTCTTAACTTGATTTACTGCAGCTTGATCATGCTAAACTGGTCTCTGAGATCTGCGCCTCTACAACCAAGTCTGTAAAAGAAGAACTTGGGGAAAGTCGCATGCGAGTTAATACACTGATCTTCAATCTCGACACTGTTCTCAGAATGGTAACATGATATTTATGACTGTTCAGTCTTGAACTAGTTGATTTTTAGTGAAAAAGACTTCTTTCCCTTTTTAACTATAGTCAGCTTTGACTTGTATTTGCCTTATTGTTTTGTATGCATTCAAATTCCTTAATTTCTCCTTTCTGTCTGCTTAGGTCCTATTTCTGTCTTTACATGATGATTCTTTATTCTGGTGCCTCAATGTTTTTTTTTTTTTCCTTCGAAGTTCAATTAAATATGTGTCACATTGCTTACTTGCAGTGGTGGCTAGGTTCAGAAGACTTGCTTCTGGATTTGCAGAGGTATTTGCTGTGAATTTCAGCAAACTCCAAGATCTTCCATGTAGCATCTTCCTTGTAGTTTTCTTTGGCCCTTTATCCAGATCTGAAGAACAGCATCTTGTTACACTGGTCCTCTGCCTCAGCCTTGCAGTCTGCCTGTTTTCATTGTCTCTGAACTATGATGGCTTCCTGAATTGCATCCCTATGTAACAAACTCAGTGATTTAGCAAGACAAGCTGGTTCTGGGGCATTGGATTCTATGCCTGCCCTTTAATTTTCTGAAACTGTCAAGTAGAGAAATCATGCTCAGGGAAAGCTGATCTTTAAGATGTCATGATTTAGTTATTTTGTGGTCAGTATTCCATTCCATGTGTATCATAGAATGGCTTGGGCTGGAAGGGACCTCAGAGATCACCTAGTTCCAACCCCCCTGCTGTGGACAGGGCTGCCAGCCACTAGCTCACTAGATCACACTGCCCAGGAACCCATCCAGCCTGGCCTTGAACACAGCCAGGGATGGGGCAGCCACAGCTTCTCTGGGCAGCCTGTGCCAGCGCCTCACCGCTCCCTCAGTGAAGAATTTCTTCCTAACATCAATATACAATTGTGTACAATATTAAGTTCTACTGGCTTGATAAGATTTTTCAAGTATATAGCAATTAGCTTTCCATGTGGACCAACTGCATCCGTAATTTCAGCAAGCCGCAAAGACTTCAGCAGGCAGCCAAGCCTTCACTGAGAACAGCCCCTACTCCTTTATATGAACTTCCTCCCAGAGTTTGGAATTGGCAACAATAGACTTAGGCAAGGAACATCCATTTGAAAGCTGAAGAACAATTAGGTATCACAGGATCTTAAGTTCACCAAGCTGCGTTCTTACTGTGTCCTGCCCAGGATGTGTTTAAACATTCTAACTCTTTAGTTCTGTCTCTCTTGATTGAGGAAATTCAACCATTTTCACACTTCAAAAAAATGAAGTAGATAGCTGTCTTGCAGAGTATGTTGCAAATTTTGCTGAGACTTAAGGTGTTATATTTTTAGAAAACACGGAGAACAGGATGGTGAATAGGGGTGAGTTTGAATTCAGAGGGGAAATGAGGATGCTTTAACCTAGGGTTTTGAATACCAGATGACTTGAATAGCTGACTGTTCTGAGATCTGAGTGAACTTTCCTTGGGACAACTGCCTTTTTTTTTTTTTTTTTGATGCTTTCTAGTCTAACTCATGGCGTGATAGAGTGCTTGAGCTTGAAGAAATTTTGATCAGGGAACGGGAAGCCTCATCCAGACTAGTATCTGTGAAAGAGAAAGAAATGCAAGACATGAAAGCTCAGATGAGTCAACAGCTCAGTGACTATGAAAGACTTCTGGATGTTAAACTGGCACTTGATACGGAAATAAAAACATACCAGAATTTGCTGGAGGCTGAAGAGAAGAGGTATGAAAGAACATGGCAACAAAAGTTGGTGACTGTGTGCTTTAGCTTGCCTAATTCTGTTAAAAGGCAGATCTTACTGGGCATGTGTTCATTAAGTGCTTTACTACTGTTTCCAAGACACCATTCTTCTTTGCACCCTCATGCCTAATATACACTTACTTCTAAGTCTCTGTAAGAGCAACCTGCTTGAACATCTGACCAGCAGTTCTCCAAGGGAACTGATATCATTCCCCTATCGAGAGTCAGCCCTGATGAAATCAAGTTGTCATTTGTGGGTGTATTTGGTGCCACTATTGATGCTCTTTTTCAGAGGCAGTTACAGGGTTATTTGTTAGCCAAGTTGCTTTGAACATAGAATAATTCTAATGGCTGTTATGATTACTCAGCTGACCAGATGGCTGCCCTCTATACATAACCCCAGGGTTCAGCAACGTGAGGGTTTTTACTTGTTAAGTCGCAGTTATTTGAAATTGTGTATTTCAGTGTCTTTGACAACCCTCATCTGGACTCATTCCTGTGGGCATGAAGTACCAAGAGTGTTTGTGTGATTGGCTTTTTGCACAGATTTTCTACGAAAGCTTAAGTCCTTGCAAGAGTGTTGTGCTGGTTTTTTTTTTTTTTTAATTAGTCCATCTACCCGGGAATGTGGTTATAAGTAAATGCATAGGGATACTTGTGTAATGTTAAGATAGTAGCCATCAGTACTCCATGCTCCCAAAGCATTAATCAGCTGTTTCACAACATTTTATTTAAAGTACTTACAGCTTCACTTTGTAAAGTTCTTTGTTTACACTATTCCTCTACCTTTACCTTATATAATTCTATGAGAAGAAGAGAAGATGGAAAGAAAGCTTATAGCTGAAGATGAAAGAACTTGTTTTGTTTCCTTTCCTCAATTTAGGCTCAACATTTCTCCGTCTTCTCGAGTGACGGAAGGTCCATCAAGCAAGAGCGTATGTCCAAACAGAAGAAAGCGGAAGATGGCTGTGAACGACTCTGAAGCCACCAGTAGTGCCGGCATACAGCACTCAAATGCTGCAACTGGGAATGTCTCTGAGGAGAAGGAAGTTGATGGCAATCCATCCATGTGGAAAAAGATGTCTGACAAGATTTGAAAAATGCATGCCTCACATGGCTTCACAGTGGGCAGATGAGGTAGAAAGTATCCTCAGCACCATCTCAAATCTCCAGCTTCAAATTGGAGCTAAGTTGGGTTGTTTAAAAGATAGTACTAAAACTGTCAGAAAGCAAACTTCCATACCGTATTCTGGGTTGACTATTGATTGTTGATTTATTTTGAATTTTCATGGTGCTGGAATGTTGTATCACTCTTTGGTGTTCTGCCTTCCAAGTGATCTGGCCTTAATGTCACCAAAAGCCTGAAGTCTGCCTTCACTAATTCCCATCTTAGAAGCATTTTGAGAAGTTTCTCTGCCTTAAAATCTCAAAAATAAATAGTACTAATGCTGAATGATGGTCTAAATATAATTAACCGGCTGTGTCCTGAATAGTTGCATAAAACTTAATGAAGTCATAGTTTTCCTTCCTCTGTGATTGCATTTGCAGTTCTCAGAAGTAGCCTCTCCAGATTATTTTTCTCTCAGTAGGTTGGTGTTTGTATCAGCGGGGAAGTGGGACTATATTTAAGGGCATTTCATTTAAGGAAATAGTTTTTAACTGTTGCCCTAAATAGATTGCCTCGCCCCAAGATACTACTTTTAACTTTTGTAAGGGGGAAAAAAAATCCTGTGCTATGTTCTGACAAGTTCTACAAATCCTCACAGGAGGGAGCTGGAGACTAGGGACTAGAATGCCTTAAATCTGTTGTCTGGGAGAAGAAAAAAAATGAATGCTGTCTCGGTAGGCTGCTGGAATTAAGACCTAATTTATTGCAGTCTCGATTTTGGAAAGGGTCTAAGTAATTCTCGGTTTCTGCTGTGCTGCCTGCATCTGAACTGTTGTTTTCAGTGACATGTAGGCTTTGTCTAATGAAGTCAGATCTTCTAGTTTCACTATGAGGGGTTTTATCTGATGTTTTGTATGGCAAAGATTAGGCTGGCTCCAAGCATCTTAGTATTCCCTCTAATGTCTGAAGACAGATGAGCTCCTGAGGTGGTGATGCATGTCTTAATTACCTGTCAGGGTTAAGATTCACAGGGTGGATGTGCCTGTCCTAATTTACTCAACTGATAAGACCTTTACTACTGTCTTGGTCTAGAAAGCTGAATGTTTTGTTGTCTTTTAATTTATTCTAGTGAGTTGGGACCTCCTATTTTTTTTCCCTATTCAATTTTTTTTTTTTTTCAGTGACTCTTCCCCTTAGCCCTGTACCATACGGAGTTGCCTCCTGTTACAGGCCACATCTAGCTGCACATTCATTGGTCCATGACTTGGACCATCATTTCTAAGTAGCCACAGATGATTTGTGGTTATTGTACTTTGGCAGGTGCGTAGATTTGGGCAATGGTCTGTAGCACAGTGTCTGAAGTTGTACTTAGGAATGATCAGAAATGTTAGAGCAATTCGTGTATTTAAATAGATTGAAAATAGATACAATCCTCTTTAAATGCATGTAATGTGTTTTTATTGCATGGACCAACTGAATGTCAGCAACCATTAAGGTGTATTAGATTATTTCAGTTATTTTCAGATTCCATTGGCAACTACGTTTGGGTGGGAGGTAGGAGAACAAAGATCTGTATTGTTCTGAAATTGTCTTTCTGCAGTGACTTCTGTATGTTTTCCTATTTGATTTGCCACTGCTTATCAGTAGTTTAGACAAAAAATTGAAGGGTATAAATGGAGATTTTGCAAAAGAAGTATGTTGTGACAAGTGTGTGTATTTAGAAACACTGAAAACAGCTGACAGGAATGCATTGTTTTCCAAGGAGCCCATGTGTCTTTATATGCCAGTTTTTCTTCTAAAAACATGCCATGCATTTGCAAGATTTTGTAATACTGATTCGGGCATTTATATAGACAAAAAATAAAGAATTGATGCAAACTAATAAAGATTGATATCAGAATTGAAAAGCAGAGTGTATTAAACTTCTTGAAATGTGACTAAAACTGTAGCTATCTACATACTGAAAGTAAGGTAAACTGATAGTAACTGAAAATCTTTTGTGTGTCATATCCTTGTGTGAAATACCCTACATTTGTAACAGAATGACTGCTGATGGTAACTTCTTTTTAATAGGATTAGTCTATGGGAGGTTGGGAGATAATCAAAAAATAGGAAACTCTTCTGCTGGTTACAAATATACCTCGAGATGCTTACTAAAGGCAGGACAAACTGTTAGAGTAAGTTGTCAAGCTTCACCTGTAAGTTGGAACAGGCTTTAGGCCAAATCATATGTGTCAATAAGTTAAGGTTTTAGTTCTGTCCTTCCTGTACACATGTTCAGGAAATAATCATTATTTATATTTAGCATTTGTTCTATCAGTTGCACAGAAGAATAACTTCTTAGAAAGGAAGTTTCTTAATGTGGCTCTGTTCACTATGTGAAGCAATAATTTTGACCATGAGTAGGTACATATACATACTCAAAAGTTCAGAAGTCTGTTTGCATTAAAAAATGTAAGAATATTTTGATGTTAAATAGTTGGAATTAGTTAGGTAGAGACGTATTTTCTTCGTTGGAGGAGATTCACTGGTATTACCTGTCAAGTGACAAGAGCTGAGAAAGTTTGGTAGAAAACCCTGTGACTATAGTCACTCAAATTTTACAATATTTATCCATCTGAAGTAGTATTTATATATCAACAGTGGTGTTATCTATGGAATCACAACAGGTTCTGATACAAACAGATCCTTTTCCAACATACACAAGTAACAGGTTCTGGGGCTTTCTTGGTATGTATTTTGAAATGGCTGTTGTTCTATTCTATAACCAGTTGCTTGGATGCAACTCAAGGGAAGGGATATTAGACCCCAACAGCTTCCTGCTTCCTCCTCACTTAACATAATTTAGTCTTCCCACTGTAAGAGAAACTCACCACACACACTCAGCCTCTGGTTTTCCTGACCCCCTTGAGTATTTCTCCTGTATCGTTGCTGATTCTGCAGGTGATCACAGGATTGTACACACCGTTTGGACGTAATCATTCTCAACAACAGCCTTGATTTTAAACAAGGGTTGTAAGGGGATCAGTTGAGACTCAGACTCTGGTCTCTGGTGTCTCATCACTACCAAACCAAATAGCCTCGTTCCAAGTTACAGGGTTTGTGCAACACATTAATTTACAAATCTGCCTGGCTAGGTTAGAAGGCTGCATTTCATTTAATTGCTGATTCACCCTTTCCAACAGTTGTTTAAGGCAATTGTTCTCACTCACAAGGTTCTGAGCTCGGATTCCTAGTATTTCTCCTGTGTCCCTTTCAAAGGGCAACGATGAATTCAACATTTAAGATTTCAAGGCTGTGTATTCTGCATCAGAAACCTGGGAGCAGGGACTTCCTTAGCTTCTTGCTGAGTGCAAGACAGGCAGGCTCCAAAAACTGCACAATAACACCCTTGTCTTTTCCCCCTCTAAACTTTTGAGCAGCCTGGCGCTGCTTATGCACTCCTCCACTTTCTCTTCATTCTTTCAAAATTTTACGCCCACTGCTTCCCAGCATTTATATTTTTGCTGCAGTTTATCTATGGCAATCCTGTCTGTGACACCAATTTTCTTTTGCATGAAAAAGGCTGAGAGACTTTTGGCAGAAATTAAATGTCCTTGCATCTTCTTGTTTTCCAGATTGTCCTCAGCTATCAGAGGGGCTGGGGGTGGCTGAGCTTAGATGGCGAGTAATGCCCAGTTTGTTGCTGCAAGTCTGATCATGTCCAATACATGAAGTAGCAGGAGTACAGCTTCACAACTAGTGCGCTGCCCCACTTGTCCATTCATGTTGGAATGGGTCCTCATGACCAACCTGAAATAGTGAGTAGTACAGTTCAATAAAGCAGCAGATTACAGATTCTTTTGGATTGCTGGTGATAAATGCACTGTCTGTAAAGCATGTGAGGTTAACCAAGAACATGAATAATACAACCAGCTACAGTCATGTTAAATCGTGGAACATATCTATGGCAATGTAAGTTTCCCAGGGAAGCACTTGGTATAACTGTGTGCAAACCTTACCCCAATAGGTGTTTGTAGTGGAGGGAGAGAGGTTCAGCCTGTCAACTGGTCCAGGCTGAAATGGTATTTTTCCTCCTTCCTCCAAAAACTCCTTCTCTCTTAAGCAATTTTGTACTATTTCCTTACTGCCAGGTGGAGTCTCAGTGACTCTAGTCAAACATACCCTAGTCAAACATACCTTTCTATTGCAAAGTTTGCTCAAAAACATGCTTTTGATGGAAAGGGGGAAGACTGCTGCCTCAGGGAAACAAGGTGGTTTATCAGTCCAGATAACATCAAGATCCCACCCCTGATGGGTCATCAAGGGGTTTGGCCACAGGGCCTCCACTCTGCTCCATACTCCACATTGTTTTTCCTTAGACTCACAATACCACATTCCATCCTGGAGGTTTACCTTCTCTCAAGAGGTGGATATTACAAGTCACCTCCAGTAATTATTCCACATCCACTAACATGGGAATCATAGAATCCTACAATGGCTTGGGCTGGAAGGGACCTCAGAGATCATCTAGTTCCAACCCCCCTGCCGTGGACAGGGCTGCCAGCCACTAGCTCACTAGATCAAACTGCCCAGGAACCCATCCAGCCTGGCCTTGAACACAGCCAGGGATGGGGCAGCCACAGCTTCTCTGGGCAGCCTGCTCCAGCGCCTCACCACTCTCTCAGGGAAGAATTTCTTCCTGATGTCCAACCTAAACCTCCCCTCTTCCAGTTTCAGTCCATTCCTCCTTGTCCTACCAATATCTACCTGTTCAAAAAGTGAGTCCCCCTCCTGCCTGTGAGCTCCTTGTAAGTAATGGAAGGCCGCAATGAGGTCTCCCTGGAGCCTTCTCTTTTCCAAGCTGAACAGTCCCAACTCCCTCAACCTTTCCTCACAGGAGAGGTGCTCCAGCC
>VXAV01008509.1:7081-28705 GCA_013399715.1 Alectura lathami | reverse complement strand
GCCACCTTAACAATGAAAAAAATAAAACCAGAAACCCTAACCAGGTATACACACCAAGAGCCACTCAGGGGCTTACATTTTAAGAGTTAAACCATTTAAAAGCACCCACTGCAGCCAGGAGCCTGACTCCCACTGAACTGGCATGAGTCCCGGCTTCCCGCTGTCCAGAAATTTCTTTGGGAAATGGAAGTTCACTCTTAAGTGGCTCTACTGCCTTTTAATATTTCGCTCATGATCTAATTTGGATCTTAAGTACACCAATTTGGAAACAGCCTGCCTGACATCAAGCTCGGAGTTTTTAAACCCGTATGGTTTAATAAGATTAGCTTGCTGCAGCCCTGATACAGTCTTCAGTGCAGCCTCATTCAAATTAAGAATCAGTCAGAGGGGAAGCAGCCTCCAGCATAAAGCAGGAGTGTGGCCGTGCCAAAATGCAGGGCTCTGAGAGGCTCCGTCACCTCACCCTTGGGTGAGAGCAGAACCCTTCCGTTGCCAAATGAGTGCACCGAAGGGGAAAGCATAATTAAGAGGTTAGAACCAAATATCCCCCTTTTCAGCTGTCATCTTTGGAGATGTACAGAGATACGGAAGATTATGTAGCGCAAAGTCTTTACTTCTTGAGACTCTAGAATATGCATTGAAATATGTGGGAGATGAGTTCATTTTTACATGTCTGCGTGAGTTATCAGTAATAATTCACAAAGTCGAGCATGGCCACTAAAGTGAACGAATAAATAAGGGATTTTGTGGAGCATTCCTGCCAAATCTGTGTTTTGGGGCTCTTCTGCATAAAAGAATTACTTCATGTTTCTTAATCATGTTAGTTTCCTCCAGTGTTTCCTTGCATTTTAGGAGCTGAACATCTCCGCCATGAATTTAATTTCCTCACTGTTGGTATGGGAAGTCCTGATTGCGTAGCCTCTTTTGACCCAAGGTTGCATCTTAATCCCCTGCTCCCAGGGGGATACCCTCAAGTTTGGCAAGTACTGTGCGATTGTCCAATGTGTACCACATTGATAACACGTAGATGGAATTAGGGCCCTTCTGGTCCTGATTTGAATTCTGAGCATGTCGGGCATTTTTTGTTCTTTCGTGAAGAAGAAAACTCTCAGCAGAGTTTCCATGCATAATTTCATTGGACTCTTTCAGCAGGAATCAGGCAGCTGCGGAAGAAGAATGTGGAACAAAGAGCCCGTCACTTACAGCATATCACAGATTTTATTAAGGGTTTGTTGGAAGGAGGTCTGGGTGGCTCTGGGTGGACAAAACTGCTGCTGCAGGAGTGGCTACCTGCTTACAGAGCAAGGAGTAGCGAGTAATTTTTCTTTCTGTAGGCTGGCAGAAGGACGCAAAATCTAGTTTGGTTGCGTTTAATTATTTCTCCTCCTATAGATTTTTTTTTTTTCCAGATGGCTGTTGCCAAAATAAACTGTACACAGCGTGATGTTTTAAATACATGTATATAAATACTTGTAGTGTGACTGCATATATGTAGAGAGGAATGTACGTATAGGAAAGCACAGCAACATGAGCACAGAAAAATAGCAAATTACAGCCTTTTTTACAGGGGAAACCTCGCAGTTTGTGCCTTTCCCTTCTACAAAGAGTCGAACTGATTTAAAGTCAGGAAGGAAAAGCAACGCGCGTCTCTTCAGAGGAGAACTAAAACCAGCACCAGCATTCAGAAGGCCCCAAAGGTTCTCCAGCGTGCTAGCAAATCCAGATTGTTCTATGCTAGCTATCGGTCAGTGATTTGTTGGTCATCTGCTTTTTGTCCGAGCCGTGAAGCAGGTAGGCAAGGTGCAGTGCCCTGGGTGTCTGCAAAACTTGTGCTGCTCCACCACGTGTAATGCTGAAAAACTGCTGTCTTAACGTCAGGTGCAGGCGTCGTGCCTTTCAGCTCGGCACCTCCAAACCTTTATGACTACTAATCTAGCAATGGACACGGTGACCATATATCCTTGTTTTGCCCGTGGTGCGTAAGGCTGTGGTTTGCAAATGGGGTCCAAGGAAGCTGGCTCCATAATGCACTCGAGAATTTAGCCTTTGGCTTTCAACAGCTTGAATTTTTCCATCTTATCCAAGTTTTTTTTTTTATTAGGTTATAATCAGGCTGTGGAGAAAGCTGTAACTCTTTCTTTAATGCTATTTTCTCCTGGCTATACATCTGCTGGATTCCTTCTTTCCTGCTAGTAGCTTCTCAGAGTCCATTTCCTCCCATGCGATGGCCATGTTTTCCCTGAAGGTGCTGTGGCATGTTTCTGATTAATCCTTACATCTCGTTAATGTGGTTGCAGGGGCTCTCATTAGACAATGCGGAGGCTTCTCCTGAGCTGCTGTAGGCCCTGCACGCCGGGAGGCAGGACCCCTGGGTTTTGCCGGGCCGTGCGTGTGGCTCTGTACGGCCAGCAGCAGGAGGTGCACCCGCGTTGGCAGTCCTGGCCTTGGGCTGCACCAGGAGACACTGAAAGCCTGGAGCTGGGGGCTGTTCCTGCCACTTCAGTGCAGCTTTGAGGAAGAGGGCGTGCTTCACTGAGTCTCCGAATGACCTGAGGTGGCATGTAAGTCATCAGGGCAGCAGGGCAGGGTGGGAAGCACAGGGCTGTGTAGACAGGGAGCAAACCCACTGGAGTTTTTGGCTTGGGAAGTGTTTGCAGCGGTCACTCAAGTTTCTAACTCTGCTTTGGAGCCTGGTTCTGACTCCGGCAGGTCTGGGATATTTTAAAGAACGTTTTTTTTTTTTTTCCCCATCATGGCTCAATTCAGTTGCCTGAGTGGCAGTGGTCAGTGTTGTGAGCAAATATTGGCAGGACCCAGCCTGTTGCTTTCGAAGGGCTCTCGCTGCAGGTTTCAGGAGCCCACAGAGAGGAGAGAAAAGGGAGAAAAAAGGGCAAGGCAGTAGGGAGGAAGAGGAGCATCTTGGAGCGAAACCTTAATTTGAGGAATTGGCTTTTTTCATCATGTAGTAAATTCAGTAGTCATGGACAGCAAGGAAGCTGATTTATGGTTGTGAGCTGTGCTGAACCAATGAATGTAGCCTCCTGAGATTTAGGAGGACCTCTCCAGGCGTTAGTAGATTAGACCGCTTAAAACAACTTAGTTATTTATCCCGTAGAAATGGGACGGGATGCTTCTAGAGTGATGCGTGTGTTGCTTTAGATATATGCTGGTGTACAGGTGGTTAAAGCTCTGTTTGTAAGTGCTAGCAACTGGCTGACGGCGTGGGGTGGCCGGGGATGAGAAGGACCTTGGCTACGACTTGAGAACTTTTAATTTGGGGGTTTTCCTAAAAAATCTGTCTGATTTAAGCTAGTGCCCTGTTCCTTTGCTTCCCACGAACTCTATCAGCTTCTGTTTGTGAGGGAGGTAAAGGAGCAAGATGGAACGCTATTAACAGCACCGCGTGCCTGCGTTAAACGCAGCGTTACGCACGCGCGCTGCTGTTTTTGTTGCTGTGGTGTGCAGACCTCCTGATGTCCCACCTTGATACACAGAACACCCCACCTGGAGACCTTATAACATCAGCGGGGCTTTTTGTACATGATCATGTCACCCAGTCATGTCATCTCCAAAGGAAATGACTGTGCTGGAAGTGGCTTGTCCTCAAGTGCCATGCTAGCCAGAAAGAGAAGGAAATAATTAAGGCGACATGAATTATGTAAAACAGACTTGAATAAAGAGTGACAGAAGGGTTGGTTTTGACAGCTGGATGTTAAATGAAATTTGTTGCTGTTGTTATAGATGCATAGGCTTTTTTTAAATGTATAATTTATTTAGATTTATTTAAGGGGTAGAGGAAAGAAACAAGAAATCCCTGATGCAGAGCATTGAAATAATGAGTTGTTAGACGCACATAAATAGTCATTACAAAATATTTTATTGCTCTATTTTTGCTGTATTTAGAAGGGTATTGTAAGACTCCTTGAGTCTGCGTTTTACACGCACACAGACACGCTGCGTTTTGCCCAGCAATCCTTACTGTGTGCTTAATTGAGTTAATAACACAAGGAAGCAAATACTCCTGACTTCTCCAGCTTGGTTCTGCTGGGAGAATGAATTTATCCTGACAGGTATGAGGCTGTTATTACTCATGCCCTTAAGGAGGTCGAAGCTGTAGGTACAGGAACGCTTTCTACTCTAAGCAGCAGGAACTTTGCTGTGAAGTCAAAACCTCTATGAAGTGCTCAGTTTACGTTATAATGGTGGGGAAATGAGTGGGGAGAAAGGGTCCTTTCTGAAGGAAGTCTTCGGGCTGGTTGGGTTAGGACTGATCCTCTGGTTAAAGCCGTACAGTTAGCACCTTGTGCACCAAGTATTTATGCAGTGAGGGGAGGAAAGGTTTCTCCTGGGTTTGCTAGGCTCTCTTGTCAGAAGTCATGTACTCTTTGCTAATGACTTTTCCACTTACAGTGTACATGGTATCGCTGCAAATTTTAGTCTGTGTAATGATTGTGGAGCACCACAGGACTCAGCATCCCCTCTCTTCGTGGAGAGTTAACTAGAGCAGTGCTTGGGACACCAGGAGCAGGCAGTTGTGGTATGATTTCCCTCCTCTCCTCCCCGATCCCTGCTCTCGCTGAGTTAGTGGTTTAACCACATACACTGTTACATGCCCCGTTATTCCCTGTTCTCTTTTTCTGCTGTCCTAATATTGTGCTAGAGCTCTTGGATACCCCTTGGGGGAAGTAGCAGAGCTTTCTGTTGTCCCAGCTGGCCGGCTTGCCAGCATGGTGCTTCCGTTTTTCTCGCTGCAAGCACCTTCTAGGTTTTCTAATGCTTCCCTGCTGGTTCAATGCAGAAAGAGCTCTGTTCTTCTGCCTGTCGGTGGCATTTGCTTTTCTGGAAGTTGCTTAGAATGGATTGATGTCACTGATCTGCCAATCCATTTTGCTGCAGATGTACTTGATGCCTCTGATTGCTGCTGACAGCGAGACAGTGATAGTCTGCATCTCTGGGTGATCGCTTAATTGTCTCTGTGACACCCACAATAATACGGTCAGGAATTTGTCACTCCAGTCATGAAAACCATAAAACATGTGGTTTGCTCGCAGATATGTTGTGTCACACTTCTGGGGAATTCAAAACCGAGCTTCTTAATTTTCTTTTCTCCTCTTTTTCTGTTTTCCTAAGTTGCCATTGCGCAGTGAGCTGGAGCCATTGTGCATTTTGCTGGATGCGCAGGCCAAAATAATGCTGAGGTGCTAAACTGATTCCTTTTCCAGTGCAGACACACCACTGGCAAGTTCAACACAGGCAAAAGGGCTCATTTCCAAACCTCCCACTTCTCATCCTGATTCCACCCAGAATCGTGCAGGGCATGGTTTGCTGGGAGATTCCCCATTCTCTTTTGCCCTAAAAAAGAAGGCATGCATCTGCTCGCATCAAGAATTAAGGCGCAGTAGCAATATTTCACTGCTGTTTGGACCTCTCTTGCCTGCATTGGTGACAGACAAGTGAGAATTTCACTTGAGCTGCATGTTCGAAGCCTCTGGCATTTCTAGGGGTTCATACAGTTTTCTCCCTTGTGTGCTTTCTTTGGAACAACCTGAAGAAAACAGACTGCCCCTCAGCTGAGGTCTGCGGTAGATTCTGTTTTCAATCAGATTCTGTTTTCAACAAGCCCCAATGCCACTCAAGTCATCTTTCGTGTGCTGAGATGATTGTTTGTGTGTCCACATCTATGCCTAGATACAGAGAATTGATCAAAATGTGAGAATTACTCTTTAATAATCCTAGTTTGTGTGACTGTTATTGCCAGATGAAAAATGCTCTTTCAGCCTCAGCGCTGCTTATCCAGAGACAAATGCTTTGTTGAGACTGCAGCCCTGTGGGCAACTCCCAAGGGAGGGGGCTGGGTGTTTTTGCTGTGACACCTGTGAAGAGTGTTACAGAGTGCTTGCCAAGGTTTTGTCACCAGTGTCCCTTCTCTATGAGTAAATGTGTGCACCCGGGAGAGGCGTGGATCCTTCCTGTGCCAGAGATGGCGACTTGGTACGGGGTGACCACAAGGCAACAAGGTGACCACAGCAGCAACCACTCACAGGTGGCACAGTACACGTGGAGCTGGTGTGATATCTTCACGGAAAAAGGTGTAAAAGGGTTACTGAGCCCTGCTGTACTGAGAGCAGACTGGACAGGAAAGCTGGTTGTGATGGGAGCCCACCACAGCTCACATGAAATGGAGGTTTGTCCATGTTCTCTTTAATTTAAGGCACTACGTTTTAGTCAGTGTGGAACGGCAACTATTGAACAAAGTAGGAAAAGAGCCATTCCTCCCCTGCAAGCCGTTTTAGTATGTGTGCTTTGGATCAATAGAAAGAATGAAACACTTGTCAACACAGAAATTCTGGGAAGAATGTGTTGGGGAGACTGACGCCGTAGTTATCGGAAAAATATATTTGTCTCTTGGCTCTTCAGAAGCCAAAAGACCATTATCTTCAACCAATGTAAAAAAAATAAAAATAAAGGATAGATGTACTGACAGATCCATTCAGATTGCTGAAGATGACTTTTGTGTGCTGAATCAATGTTTAGAGGAGTGTTGTGAGCAGAGGGGACTCCCCTGGACAGCAATAGTTGGCACGTACTGCTGCCAATAACCTTCCATTTTGTTCAATTTTCTGCCTTTGGGCTGTTTGATGTGGAAATGGGTGCTATATATTAATGTTAACATTACTGTACATGGGATGGGTACTTGTGAACAGTGAGTAAAATTCTGTTTTCAAGAAAGATTAGAACCCTTGGTATCTGTGCCCTTGCATGGTTACATCAGCAGGGGCCAAAAGCACACTGGGTGATCGGCACAGCTCGCTTGGCATTCTCTCAGTTACCATTAAAAAGGCGATGGGGAAGAGTGGTAATGTCTGTAGGAGCAGAACTGTAGATCGAACGGCGCGTTGCACCCTTTACGTTGTGTAATAACAGCCTTTCTGCACACAGAGGTTTGCATCCATTCCGAGCAGCACTTCCACTTGGCAGGTGCTTCTGCCTCGCAGAGGATTTCGGGTGGAAACAAGCCCCCAAGCCACCTCTGGGGAGAAGAGATGCGCATGAAGGTCTGGTGAAGTGCTGCATGACTTTGTACGGTGCCGGATAGTTTTGCCATTGTGGTTGTGTTGGGGTTGTGCTGATTTTGCTGTTGCTGTTTTTTTGGCTGTGTTTAGAGAACAGTATGAGAGCAAGGCGGGCACAGCCCGGAGGCAGATGAATTTGGTCAGTATTAAACGGGGTGAAGGTCTGCATGATGGCTGAGAGAGTTTTCAAGCGGGGTGTTTTGGAAAGGAGCCTGTAGAAAGCAGCTGAGGAGAGGATGAGGGGGGAGATCTTATGTGTGAAGGCAGAAGCACCCACTGAGCAGAAGAGCTGCCTGATAGGGATGCAGATCCCCATGTGGATCATCAGGCGTCTAAGTCAGCGATCCTCCGTGTCCTCTGGGGCATGGAAGAGAACGGCGGCCGTCCCTGACTTCCATCACATCCCAAATTAGATTGTGCCCGTGGGGGAGATGTAATTTAATTATCTGTGAGAACCTCAGCGTGGCTGAGACACCGAGTGGCTTTACAAGCAGTCCTATGACTTCACTGAGCATTCGTTATCCTGGCCCGCTCCCTTGTCATGCCTTCCATTTTCCAGTTGATAAGAGCCTCTGCCTTTCCATTTGGTCGATTAAATGCTGTAAATTCTGCAGCGAGGGGCGAAGCATTAAATTTCTCTAGCGTGTCTGTGTGTCTTATCGTGGAGCCGCTTCCACGTTGCTAGCAGCGTTTGATTCATACTGGAGGAAAATTGATGACCTGAATCCTCCTCACATAAGAGCTTCATTGTTAACATCTCTTGTTCTCAGTCACCCCCTTTTTTTTATGCCTTCCCGTTCAATTTATCAAGCGTGCTTTCAGCAATCAAAGGCTAGAAAATCACTTTCATTCTTGAGGAAGATAGTCCCTGTCATTCTGTCGAGACGTGGAGCTCCCACTTCGGTCACAGCGCAGGGGCCGCGGCCTGGCCCCCTCTCCCAAGCCCCGTTAGCAGGGGATTGCAGCCAGGATGGCAGCAGAGCGTTCAGGGTGAAGGAAAGCTCCCTCCCGTGCTTGGGGAGCTGGGGGTGAGAGAACCTTTCTCATCGCACCAGCGTTCCATGCCCAGACGTGGTGAACTGCTCGGGGAGGAGGCTTTAAAGTGTCTGAGCTTGGAGCTGTGAAAGTGCATGTGTGGGTTTAAAAGAATAAGGAATATCAAGGGGGTAAACAGATGAAGGAAATAAAAAGCAATTACAGCCAGACAGATGACATCAACCTGAGTTAAAATGACCTCCTGCTTCACAGAGGGAGGAATTGCAGGTGGGTTTGCAGCCTGAGCCGGCGCGCTGTGCGTGGGCAAGCTGCTCTCAGCGCTAGTGACACCTTCATTTCGTTGTGCTGCTGAGACCAATTCTGGCTCCTCTTTTAGCAGAACTAGCGCTCATTCCCTGTCTGTGCAGACCCAGTGTCAGAGTGGCCTGACTTAGGACAATCTAGAAGTGATTAAGGATGCGGTTAGCAATGGACCCACTCTGAAATTAGGCGCGTGCCCAGGAGGTGGCTGAAGACAGGTTGGTTTGTTTTCCAAGTGGCACCGAGTACACGAATAATCCTGCTGAAAGCAACCGTGTGTGCTGTGTGCTTCTTGCGATGACGCGTGTGGCTATCGCGTGTTTGAGGGATTGGGCATTTACTGTCTGTGCAGTCTCTGCTCCAGACGAAGCACAGTGGTGTGGCTTTGTGCTCTGTTTTGATGGCTGAAAGGGGTAAGGCTTGTCATTTTGGAAGGTAGCTTTGTTGGGGGATAGCAGTGAGGCTGATTATTTTGCTGGCAGCCTTTAAAGATGGGCTGGTTCTCTTAAAAGTCCAAACAGGAGCGGAGCACTTCGGAGAATCTGGTTCAGAAAATGCGAGAGTCATTTGTATAACCCGGTGCTGGATAGTTCACGTTTACAGGAGCAGGATGCATGCATTTGCCACTTACTGGAAAGAGGGCTGAAAAAAAGCCATATAAACCTAATTGGAGACATCTGTCCTCTGGTCACCACTTCAATTTCCATGTAACGGATAGGTCTGCCCGCTGTATGGCAACCGTGGGGTGGCAGGGTTAGTGATGTTAGCACCGTTATGCTAGTAAAAGGGGCAAAGTAAGCGTGGGATGCTTTATGGAGGCAATTTCTGTAAATGGCCCGTTTGGAAAGCGGGTCTGTGTACACTGGCTGCGCCGGCTGGTCAGCGGTTCCCTGAGCTGTGTGAATCAGGGCTCTTCACTTTGGCGTCTTGCACACAGGCTTGCTTGGCATTGCACCTTTCACGTAAAACTGGACCAACATGCTACCCTGCACGGGATGTCATGTAATCCTCAGTGGGAAGTCCAAAGGCCCTGCATTTTGCGCTGGTAGCAGCTCTCAGGCAGTTTGCAGTGGACGGCACGCTTGGGAGCGGTCTGGGCAGAGTGCGTGTCAGGTGTGTTGTCAGCACTGCATCGACACGGGGAGCTGCGAGCTCGAGGGTGTGCGGGTTTGCTATCTGCTGTATCGGGGAAGCAGCTGGGTGCTAACGCTGCGTATTTCAGAGCTGCCTGGGAAGTTTCAATCAAATTCTGCTTTTTCACTGGGGACAAGTAGGAAAAAGATTACACCTCTGGAAGGCTGGCTGTTCAAGAGAGAAGGAAAAAAATTTACAACTTAACTACCTGATTTCAATATTTTCATTTATTCTGTGTTTGGCTCTGCAGCCTGCCAGCTCTCTCTCCGTGGAAGCTGTTCCCTTTGCAGCCCCAGTATCTGTCGAGGTTGTCTCGAGTTGTTTCTCTCATCATTGGCTCTTGTCACTGCCATCCTCCCAGCGAAGCAGGAAGGATCCTTTTGCAATGAATTACCCATCACTCTGTATAGCTCACACTATTTCTGTCCTGCTTCTATTTTTTTTTTCTTTTTTTTTCTTTTTTTTTCCCTCTTTCATGCCCTGGGCATTTCAGCCCCTAACCAGGAATTTCTGACTCCATCCATCCATCGCCATCCAGCCATTCCAGCCGAGAGGTATTACAGTTGAACAGCTTAAAGGTCCGTGGCATGAAAACCACTGGGAAATGGTCAGAAATTGCCTTTGGTGGTTTGCCAACTGTGTTTTTTGGGGGGCGGTTTGCTTAGGTTTGCCTGGCTGGTTTTGGAATGCTGCTTTCCTTCGTGTTGATTAGCCGCTTTGGCCTTATGCAGAAGTATTGCTGAAATTGTTTTGAAGCACTGCTGGAATAAGAACAGTCACGAAGGGTCCTGAGCGGCTTTCCATATGCACTTAATATGACAGCAGTCTCAAACTAGCAACGCTTCCGTTTCGGAAATGTTTTAAATGAGAGTAAACTGATGTTTCAGTAAGTGGTGTTCTGATGGTTCTAGCACATAGCGTATGCTTTCTCTACTGAGGCTTTTTGTTGGTGGTGGGGTTCTTTAGGTATTTATTGGAAGGTGATGATTAGTTGCTCTGCAGAGTCAGTTGGCATCGAGGCTGTGACGCAGCCAGTGGGACTGGCTTGATTTAATCCCTTTGCTCCGCTAATTTATCTTTTAGTTACTGTTTTGGGGGGTCTCAGAGTTGATTACTTCGAATGCTTGGGCTGGGTGGGGGCGGCTGCTGTGAACAAGGGAGAGCTTAAAGTAGAAGTGAGAAAAATTCCCCCCCCTTTCCTGTTCCATGTGCAGTATCACCACTATCAGAGAGAGGTCCTTTGCTTTGAAGTACTCCTCCAAACTCAGTCAGAGCCCATCTATTCACGATTTTCCACGCCTGCTTGCCACATGTTGTATATACATGTGTCTTTTCCTCCGATGTAGGTCATAAAACCAAACTGTCAGGTGTGTTTTGTTATGAAAGGGCCACTTATTGTAGCAATGAATTGTCTTCACTGAATTCATTTTCCCTCCAACATGGCTTTCAATGAGAGTTTACAGACACTGTAGTTCAGGCAGGCAGCCAACGCAGAAGGGATTTCTGTTTGTATTTCTTTGTTTCAGTGCCAAAGGAGGATTAGCTCGTGCTGAAAGGGGGAGAGAGGTGAGCTAGAAACGCTTGACCTGGTCTTTAGTAGGCATTTGCTCACTATTTTCTTCTGAGCGTTCTGCAAGTCCTTCTTCATGCGTGTGGGCAAGAACAGGTTAAAAACAACAGCACATGTAGACCTGCCAAAGCTTTGCAAATCTCTTCGCTGGCTTTATGAAAACAAGCTAAAAAGAGCTCCCCGTATCTTTTCCTCTACTTTTATTTTATCCCCAGTAGAACTTGAGGCTTTTCCCCCCAGCCCAGACGTGTGTACGTGCCTGTTTGGCACAGGAGACACGTCCTCGTCGTCATTAGCCTGCTCTGCCAGCTCCAGCCTGTCAGAGCCCCTCCCTCCGCCTTGTGTTCAGAGCTTTGTTGGGCTGCTTGGGACTGGGTTTGGGTGAGCGCTGCACATTTTCTCTAACATATCTGGTAATTTGCTTCAGTGTAGCAGGAGCTGGAAGAGGGGAACCAGCCTTTGCTCTCTGACATCATGATATCAACAGGGGAGAAAATAAAAAACACTTTAGAGTCAAGATGTGTTTAATTAGTTGGAAAGTAAATTGACAGAGAGTTGGCAACAAACGCATGCCATAAAATCGCTATCCCTTTGAGTAAAATGTGGGTATTTTCCAGCAGTGGAATGTAGTGTACCCTAAAGCTTTTGTCTAGGAAAACTGGCTAGTGGCAGCAAGAGCTAAGGCTTAACGTTTCCATTCTATATCCAAGAACTGGTCTGGGGGCACCACGGCATTACCTTAAGAACATGGAAGTTGTTAATGTGAGGCCACGGAGCTCTTCACAGCTGATATGGAGCCCTTCAGTATCCGTTTAAGGATCTTTTATCAGTAGTCTATCAGGCTGTGTTTGGTGCCAAAACCTATCCTAGCCTCTCTTTTTGCGAGTCGCTTCCTAACTCCCTTCCCTGGGCTGCATAGTGAACGTAACGGAAATTGTTTAACAACCAAATTCTGCCGAGTGTCAACGCTGCCAAATGCAGTAGTGCATGAGGACTTTGAAATCGTTGCAGTATTTGATCGCAATACACAGACTAGAAGCAACGAGCTTCATTCATCCAAAGAAAGCTGAAGTTTCTGAAACAGCCGTTTGGCAAATGTGCATTTAAACCGTCGGATTCTCTTCCTGCCGGCCTCCTGCGAGGGCTGCGCCCTCAGATCCTCTCCGGGGCTGTGCTCTCTGGGCAGAGGTGATGCGTGGTCCAAGTAACGGGCGTGCAGATTTCCCCTGCACAAAATCTGAGGGCGTCTTTTCAGGAGCAGCATTTGGGATGGGTCAATGCCGAATGCGTTGCGACAAGGAAACCTGGAACAAGATGGAAACATTTCAGTTTAGGCCGGGAGGCCAGAGCACATCAAGGAGCCACTCTGAAAGCACGGAGGGGAGCAGCCAGGGACAGGAGGAAAATCAGGAATGAAGTCCCTTTGTCAAGCTGCTGCCCCGCCAAGGAGCAGGTGGGACGTGGCCCTGCTCTGGGAGCCTGCGCGTGTTTAGGGTCCTTCGAGGCTGCCTCTGTTTTCGCTAAGATCCGACTCAGTTCCTGAGCTGTGGGCTTGCTTCCTCGAAACCCCTCGTGCCCAGGTTTCCCAGCAGCCTGACCGCAACGCGAGTACCTGGGTGACTGAAGCAGGTGGCTATTTGCAGCATAATTACTGCAGTTGTTAATGACAAATAACTGGCTCAGCCTGCAAACCCCGAGGATATCTGGTTCGCTTGCCTGCCTGCAGTGGGCTGTCTCCTGTGCAGAATACAGATGATGCTGCTGTTGTGAGCTGTAAAAAGGCATTGATTTCAATTCCTCCACTCTGCTCCTGGGAACACTTGCAATCTGTTTGCAGGATCAGGACCATCGTTGTTTCTGCGGGAGAAACTGCTCCTTTCCAACGTTGATTATGCCCCAGCTTTGCAAGGGGGGAGAAACCGAGGACGTTCTCACCTTTAGTCCTTTAGCAAACCAAATCTCAAGCTCTAGCTGGTGAAGGCATGTAGCGTTTGATCATTTTGATTTTTAAAACAATATTTTTACGCTTCAGCTATTCAATTTTTTTTTTTTTTTTTTTTTTTTTAGAGACAGGGTTTCATGCTCCAAGAAATAAGGCAAATGTCTCTGCTCTTTATATATATATAGTTTGTTTCTTAAACCAGTTTTGGAATTTTAAGGGGATTATCTCATGACGTTTAAGCGTTTGCATTTGGCAGTGCTACTCAGTTAGCAGTTGGCATAGGTTCTTCCTAATGAAAGTCTTGCTTCCATCTCAGCCGTTTTGTAAACAGAATTTACGCCAGAATACTGCAGTAATAAGCCACTATCTACACTCTTCATAATCCAAAATATTTCCTCCCTTACCCTGTATTTCTTTGCTATATTACATAATGAAGAAACAATAATTACTACAGTGGAGAAAAAGCCCAGTAAAAACTGTACATGAAGAAAACATCACCACCTTACTGTTGGCTAGGAGTAAGGGCATGTGTCATTTCCCACTTAAGAATTCTGTATTTTTGTTTGGTCTATGTGGCTTGCTAGCCATGAACATAATGCAAAATCGAGTAGCAGGAAATGTGTTTATATAAAGCTGTCTCTCCTCCTTAAATACTATAAAGCCTCAGATGTTAGTGCAGAGCTGGTTTTCTTATAAAGCCCTCCTTTAAGGTATGGCAGACACTGGGAAAAAAAATCAAGGATTTTCTGACTGATGATTAATGTGAGGTTGTTCATCACATCATAGCACTGATTTCAGCAAGTGCGTGCTTTCGTGGCTTTGAGACCAGTACTTCAAATATCTTTGCAGTTTCTTCTTGTGTTGTTTAGACTGTTAACTTTTAAGCACACGTCCTCTCTTTTTGTATTATTAATATTTTTTAATTTAGGTAATATATTTGAAAAGCTGGCCTAATACAGCTCAGGAGGTGTAATGAACACCTCGCCTTGCTGAATATCCGTACACCATTCTGACTCATGGTATCATGGCACAAGAAACTCGCACTGGCATGACACAGCTTTGGTTCTAGATGAGAAGTTGGCAGGTGGAGAGAGGAATTTGCTCACAATTGCATTTTTTAAGTATACCAAAAACAAAGACCACGCTGCTGACCGTTCTTATTTCTGCTTTTCAGGCAAGGACGTTTCTTTTCTCTGAGCTGTGAGAGCTTGTCTCCCAGCAGGTATTCTCAGAGTTGCATGCCTTCTGTCTGCCTACTGACATCTTCAAAAGAAACAGCAGTAAAACCCCACAAAGATGTAATAGGGCTCAGCACACAGAAGCAGAGCGCTCGTGTTAAATCTGCATATATCGCACAGAAAGTGCCTCGCAGGAAAAGCAGTGTAAAAATTTTTAGCCAGTTAAGTCACAAGCATTCGGTGACAGCACGTTTGATATACTGAGCTCCTCCGTGCCAGGAACCAACCTCTTCTCTTCAGGAATAGCAGCTTTCTTCTGAAACCTCCATGCTGATTGGTGTAGTGGCAATCCGTGTTTGTTATCAGAGCGCTGCACCTCGCTAGTTAGATCTGCTGAGCGCTGAGGAACGTCAGCGTGGACTTGTTGGTGGAGCTGGGAGCTCAGGCGGCTTGGTGGGGACTCACAAGCCAGCTGTTAAATATTTCAGGTGCGTTTGCTGTTACTTGAGCAAGCTCCCCTTGGGGCAGAGCGATGTGTAAGCTCACCTTGCAGCTTGAGTCTGATTCCCTTCCGCTGCTCGCTGCCCTGCACCCAGCTGCCAGGCTGCTCCCTACCGTCAGCTGTGTCTGAGTCAGGAATGTGAATGATCCGACACCCGCTGTGGTTGGAAGGATTTTTCGGTAGCGATGCCATCATGAATTCTAGCTCCTCATTGATATTTTTGCACCTGAAGAGCACGAGATATACAACGTTACTGCTGAATGATGTCTCCTGCCTCCTGCCTCTGTTGTTAACAGTGGCCTTTTCCATGTCACTGATGTTTCACTGGCCGCACACCCATTTTTAATGGTTTGCAGAGTAAATCTGTGTTCTGCACTTGGATCAAGCTGCTTTGGTCATATCCAAACAAGCTGCCATTGCAAGCTGCCAGAACTTGGACCACTTTCCTTGGGCATGTTTCGTAATGGCAGAAGAGTTCTGGCACGCTGTGGTGTAGAGGCTAATTTCAGTCGGTGCTGTCTAAACACGCTAGGTTTCCCATCAATTATGCTGCTAAATCTTTGACAGACTCTGCCAATCTTTGGGTAAACGCTTCCCAATGCTTCATCCTGACAGCCGGAGGAGGAGAGGGAAAGGAGAAGTATTTTACATGGAATGCCCAATATGGCAAGCGTGTCAGATGTTCTCAGCTGACTTTTTCTGCACTTCAGAACTGCGTGATAGGTTTTGGTTGTCGTACAGTCCCCTCAGCTGCTTTACACCAGCAGTGTCCTAGTGTCCTGTGTGTGATTCTCATTGAACCTGGTAAACGAAGCTTGGTTTTCTCCTGCTCAGGAAGTCACATATTTTTATATGCTTTTATACATTTTGAGAAGCAGAGGTGTGTGCATTTATATACCTACGCCACCAGGCTACGTAAAGCTGTGTTTCCAGCTAGGAGCTTAGTGTCAGCGCAGCCCTGTATGTGACTGCTCTGCATGAATCTGTACAGAGGTGAATTCCGTTGTTGGGAATGTGATTTTATACAGATGTGATTAACATCTGAACGCAATGCTTGGAACGCTGTCCGTAGTAAAATCGTTAGCTGCCTACCCACAGGTACTTGGTAATGGCATTGCAACGAGCATAGGTAAATCAGTCAAGGAAACGGGGAAAATAATCAGGGAAAATAAGTATGATTTATTTTATTAAGGCCCTTCATTATTAGTCGTTTAAATAAACGTTATTTTCATTGGCTCAAAGCAGGGGTAAGTGACCACTAAAGAGGGGAGTCAGAACTCATTTAACAAACCAGTTCATTATGGCTTTCAGTGCTGCTTTTACTTGCTTTTATGTGACTGCAGCAGTTAAGCACAGGTAAATTAATGGAACTGGAGTTGCTTTGAAATGGTTGCACCAAGAGGAAGGCAATGGTTTCTTTCTTGGGTTTGCTTGAACAACAGGTGGAAATCTGAACCCTAGGTGTAACACAGTCCAGCTGAACACTCGGCCTGGTTCTGACCATTCCTTTGCATTTTGCAGCTCCCTGTGCCATGGAGACCCCTCTGTGAAAAGCATGTCGCTAAATTGCTATCTGCTGATCTTTCTTTAATCCCTTCGCTATCCGTGAAGAGGGCAGGAGTTTTTCGTGCAAGCTGTCACAGGGAAGCATTAGTGATGATAAAATGAGAAATTGTTTTAAAAATGACTGAGAAAAGCTGCTGGCTGTTGCTCTTGCCAGCATTCCTTCTCCATGATGAGCTAAGGAGGAGCCTTCCCTCCCTCCTTGGGCACGGGGTCTTCTCTGGGGCTGCTCTGTGAGGGGTAGGATGAGGAGGAGGAGGGCAGGGAGCTGCTGGCATCTTTGGTGGAGCTCAGCTACTGTCACAACTGGAGGGCTGAACCTTGTGATGCAGAAGGGGTTCGTTAATGATCTGCACACGCAGAGCTGCAGCACTGACATAGGATTTTCTGCTCTTGATTGTCCACAGTCTCCCTCTCTCTCTCTCTCTCTCTTTTTTTTTTTTTTTTTTTTTTTTTTTAATTATAAGAAGAATGGCATTTCTCACTGGCTTCCTGCAAGCTTGGATCGTGCTGTTAATACAGCTTCCCAAAGTATGCACGAAAGCAATCCCAGTGAGTGATTCAGCAACGCAGCCACACGCTTGTGACAATATTGAGGACACCATCAGCATGATGCATGATAGCGAATGGCTGGAGAATGAACACGGAGCACGTTTTGAAATCTAAGCCTTCAGTTTTTGAATCGAGCTTACGTGAGCAGGCCCAGCTATGTTTGGATAAATCTGGGGAGGAGAGGATTTCACAGATACTGCTGAAGGGTGGGCCCGGTTCCCTGCATTGTCTGCATGGGGGTGCTGAGGGAAACTGATCTGAATGTGCTTTTAAAGGGATTAATGAAAGTCTTTTGAAGGGCTGTTAGGGCTGCCCCTGTCGGTGTGGAGAGGTCCCTCTGGTTCTTGCAGCTTGTTTCATTTTCTGAGCAAAGAGGGGAATTTGTGTCAAGCACTTCCTTTCCAAAATGTTCTAAACTGAATTAGGGCCTCTGTAATTTTGACTGGGAGAATCGATGTGTTGTCTTAATGCAGTTTTGACTCGTCACCTTTAAATTCCCACCTTTATTAAATGAGTGTTATCTTCCCCAAGTGCCCCCTCAAGGGTTCTCAGGCCTTTTGAAGAGCGTCTATTGCCATGCCAGCGATAGCCAGACACGAGCTCTCACGCCGTGCAGGCTGCTGATTGGCAGAGGAATAAAAGATTAAATGGAAATTACAATCCATCTGGAAAGGATTTATTATCACCAAGGATGGACTGGAGTCAACAAGGGATTTTATTAATTCAATTAATAAAACCTTTTTTCTTTCCTTGCTGAAAAAAAAAAATAGATAAGGTGCCTGGAAAATAAGGTGTCAGTGATGGGATTAGAGAGGTTCCTGCAATTTTTCAATCATTTTGCTTTGAATTAAACAACATCCAGGCTTTCTTCAGGGTGTGATAGTGCTTTTTTTCCTCCTTCATTTCAGACCGTAGTTGTAGACTACTGGGCCCTCTGTGCGTCTCAAGCTGGCCTGCAGCCTGCACACCTCCGCCTGCCCCATCCTGCCCTGCAGGCAAGCTGTGTGCTCAGGCTGCATGGAGGTGCTCTTCAGCCTCTCTGCTTTTCTTTTTGTTGCCTAGCTCTTAGCTCCTGCTCTAGTTCTCCGTAAACTCTCGCATTCTCTAACTCCTGAATGTTATTGTGACTGAGGTATGGCTTCATTTGGACCCCTCCAAAAGAGACTGTCACTGCTGTACCAGCCCCTGCTGCTGCTTTGACCATCAGTGATACTGAACTCTCGCTCCTAGGACTGCAGAATTGCTCCATCCATTGAAGAGTCCTGACGGTGCCACTGCCTTCCCACCCCTCTGTCCCACCCCTCCTGCAGTCCTTAGCCCAGCATGAGTTAGGCTGAGTGATGTGACCCAAACAGAGCTGAGGCCCAGGCGAGGCTATTTTTGCACACTGCTGTTCTGAGACGAGACAAAGAAAAAAGGGTTAGGCTCGTATAGGTATTCATGTCTCAATTAGTAGGAAGCACTGCTGATATCCTGGGAGATCTGCTGCGGTCCCAGCACCCCAGAAGCCAGCGTTAAGGTGCTGGCTCTGTCCTGTTACAGCAGTCTCCAGGTTTGCTTGCTTTTCTCCCGGCCAGGGACGCACCCTGTGCGGTCAGCGGCATCAGCCTCGACTCCTAAGCAGGCTGCCAGCATGATCTGTAGCTAATTAGGAGCCTGCTCATACGGTCAGGTTCTCCTTTCAGAATGTTAATGACTTTTCAAAACCCCTGTCATTTGGAGGAGGGGGACCGCAGCGGCGAGATAAGGAAGATCAGGCTTCTCCTCCAGATCCCTTACACTCCTGGCTTCCCAGCCTCCTGCATGCCAATCAGCCCCGCGGTAGCGGGGGCAGAGATGTGAGCCAGCCCTTTGGCACGCTGGGGAAAATACTCTCATGTTTCTGCTCTGCATGCGAGGGTCCGTCCCCTTTTCCCCTCAGTGCGGTTCTGCAGTGCTGCTCTGTGGGGTCGATGTCCCCTCCCAGGGCCCGGCCCCCCTGGGGCAGGCTGTGACCTCTCTGCCCACGTGGCTTCGCATGGTCTTGGGGCGTGCGCTCAGCGCCAGGAGCCGGAGAACAAAACGCTCGCAGCCTCTGTGAATTCTGGAGCACGTCTTGTTGTTTCTCTCCTTCTCCCTGCAAAAGGGAGATAAGTGCTCTTAACCCACCTGTATCGGAACGGGGTTGAGAGATTTAATTAGCCGCCGTCTGCGTGGCTTTGAAGGTGCAAGGTGTGTCTGGAATGTTTATAAAGGTATTGCTAAGATGGGCCTTGTGGAATGGTTCTCTTTCTTGGACAATAAGGAGGGTACACACGTACACAGTACGTGTGCAGGTACGAAGTAGTTAAAAGGCCTCTTGTGTCTTTAGAAAAGGCATCCCATTAAAACAAACCAACACATCAAAGTGAATTAAGCCCTGCTGAAATAATCTTTCTTACTGTATGCGGTTTAGGACCAGCTGAACCCTCTGAAAAGCCAAAGCAGGGAGAGGGGGAGAGAGAAAGACACTTATTTATGTGAAGCCTGTCCCTCTGTTTGACTTTGTTCAGCCAGAAACTGGAAGAAAGGCTTCCCTGGCGTGTCCAAGTTTCTGGTGAATGGCTCCTTTGGGTGCGGAAGTGAGCGCCGGGCTCCTTTCAGCCGAAGGGAACAGTTAATGAGTGTTTCTCTGTTCCGCGCTGCTGGAATGAGACACATCCCTCTTTCTAGGTCACTAAGTTAATCAAGTCAAGGATTTCTGTCCATTGTCCTTCTTATCAGTCACAGCTGCATTTGCATTAGGAAGCTTTCTGTTTCTTTAAGCCTCATTCATGTACTGATTAAATCCCCTTCCAAGTCTGCAAAAGCAAATGTCTAATGTATTATATGGCCATCTCCCGACCCGAGTAAAAACAACATACAGGCGAGTGAAGCAGATGAAAGAAGAGAAAATCATTGCTTTGATTTCTCTGATGATCAGTGCTAAAACAAAGGGTCAAGCAGGTAGAAGCTTGCATTTCTAGCGTGTGATTTTTAACTGGATGTTGCACAGCATCAGCATCAGTGTGTACCCTAACGAATGATAGAAGGTGGGAAGTGACATTGTTCTTTGTGGATGTTTGAGTAAACAGTGCTGTAGCATCTCGTAATGAGCAGCAGTTGGTGGTGCGACATGCTAGGTAATAAGATGGTCTTGGCAGCGCGTTCCCAATCCACGGGGATAACCAAAGGGTGAACCGGAGGCTGAAGTCGCAAAAATGTCTACCAGCGTAACCAAGGCTGTGGCAGAAAAATTAAAGATAAAAAATTGTGCGGATACGGAATTTAACAGATGAAGAAATGAGCTTTCATCAGAACAGTCTGTGCAGACTTTCTTCTTTAGGGTTCACTCTTAAAAAGATCACGGTCAGCCTGTTAGGGTCGCTGAATGCTCAGCTCATCCTAAAAGCTGTTGTGGTGCAGTTGGACCAGCCTGAAGTCTTCTTCCCTCTTCTTAGCCTGCTTCCCACTGAAGACTCAGATTGTCTCTGCCAGTTCCTCCGGGGCTGCCGTGCCCTCGTGGTGACGACTGCACTTGCCTTTGCATGTTAATGCCTGCAAATCTACTCAGGCAATCCTCTGAAATATGGTAAGCGCACAGAATTTGGGAATCAAGGAAGGGCTTTGGCTGGCCAGCAAGGTGCTGGAGATCAGCGGGTCTACAGTAACTCTCAAAATTCTCTCTCTAAATATATTTTTTGAGAACCTGTAGTAATCTCAGGTCAGTTTGAGGTAGCTTGCATGCTGATGGAAGAGGGCTGCGTTTCTTGACATTTGCTGCAGACACGCTCAGCTGCTGGAGAGCAACTGCGTATGGAGTTAAAAGCTCTGAAGGAAATGAAGCCGTCCTTGGAGTTGCCTGGAGACGGAGTATTCTGTGCTGCAGGAATTTCTGCCGTTGTGTGACAGTGTAAAACAAATCTGAATCAATGCAAGATCAAACATTTGTAAATGGTCCATAAAACTAGTTTGCTGTTGAAAGGAACATTTCTGAGTCAGAATATTTTGCTTTTCAAAGCTACATTACTAATTTTAATAAGAACAGATAAAATATATTTTAAACTGAAAAACTTCTTCATAAATGACAGTGTGCAACTGTCGGGTTCCCACGTGACGTTTTGGCTCAATCGTCCATTGTTTTCCATGGGAAAACAGTCCATGAAGGACTGTGACAACGTTTTGGGTTCACCTGCACTGGTGTGGATGCATGCGTGTGCCTGAAGGGGCGCAGAGGCTGGAGCAGCGCAGTGTTTGTAGGTAGCACCTCTGCCCTCGTTGGGAATCAGCGGCAGCTCCAAGGGATCTCTGTTGGCCTAGATCTGCTGAGGATCCAGCTGACTAAATATGCAAGATGGAAGTGATAAAATGATTTGAAACCTCCAGCATACTCAGGAGCAGATGACAGACAAGCTCCGGATTATCGGAGAGGTTTAATTACTCTTATCATTTGTCCACGTTAGCCTGTGGTTTCCAGAAGTGCGCTTTGATTAAGGTTCTTTGACTAACCAGATGAATTGACAAGAGGGATGTTCCTTCAGCCCCCTAAGCGTGGCACGAAATGGTGACCTTTTTCGTGCTTTACCTTTTGTTCCCGCTTTCTGTCGCCTACAGCCAGGTGGATTTGGGATGACTCAATCGGGACCTAAATATCTTTTCTCACAGCATCTCTTTTGCAAGAAAAAATATCAGCTATAATGAAAAGAAAGACAGAAAGTAATTTCTTAGTAGCTTTTTGAAAGACTGTTGTAATTTTTTTATTGGTAAAATAGTAACGGGTTCTTTAGCTCCTTGATTAATATAAATAGCAAAAAAAA
>VXAV01008508.1:186699-203279 GCA_013399715.1 Alectura lathami | reverse complement strand
GGGACCCAGCGCAGCGCTGCTCCGAGGGCTGCTGTCCGCACCGCACGCAGCGCAGCCAGGGCCGTGCTCTGCACGGGAACGGGCTGAAGCTCTGGGGCTGGCTGCGAGCTCGAGCGCTGGGAGCCGGAGGCAGGGCTCGCGCCACGCGGGCTGAGCTAGCGCTTTGCGGAACTCCCGTCGAAGGGGAGATGCGTTCAGGTCGTCGTTGACTTCGTATTGTCTTTTTTTGCCCCGCTGCTCAAAGTGCTGTAATTACGTGGAGCAAACGGGCCGTAGGGTTCCCACAGAAATGCTTCCATAGAAGCGGTCGAAAGTTCTTGCAGGAATGCCTGCGGCCCGGCACTGCGCTAACTCAGCCGGGCACTTTGATGGAAATTAACAGGAGTTTTGTAAGGAGCGCGCTGGGGATTGCAGGCTGGCCTTATCTGCGGTTCCAGTCAACCAGCAATCCTGAAAGAGTCTGCATCATCATCAGAGCAGGCCGTTTGATAGGATTCTGTGCTGAACCTAATCAATCTATGGGATACCGGGCTGCGCGGTGTAACAAAGCTAAAATAGATTTACAAATGGGGTTTTAGAGGATAAGCTCCTCCACAGGATTACATATTGATTTTAAATATAAAAAGCTTATCATATAAACCATAACTACAAAAATAGTGAACCTATGCATAAATCCTTTTAGAAGAGCACCCACTTCAAACTAGAAGCCAGGAATAAATCAAGATGTACAAAACCCTAAAGAAGATCCATTTCTTGGGCAGAAAACGAACACACCACCCCAAGGTGTGCAAAAACGAGCTGATCCCTCCTAAGGAGGCATTCAGGCTCGAATTAAAAAAGGGAAACACGGCTGGGGGGGCCGGAGGGGGCCGGGCGGCCGCAGCAGGAGCCCGCGGCCCCGCGCAGGCAGCAGCGGCGGTTCCCGATGCAGGACGCACTGGGCAGGCAGCGCGCTGCTCTCCGCTCCCCTGCCTACCTCTGTGGCTACATGGCAAGAAAAAGAAAAAAATAGTACGTCTTTTTTTGGTCTTCTTTCTTGTTGTTGTGGCTTTTGTTTTACCACCGCGCTCACCCCGTGCGTCCCCGTCCCGCGGCAGCGCTGGCTCTGCCCGCAGCAGGCTGCTGCCTTCCCCGAGCCTCTCTTTTCTTTCCCCCGTCATCAGCCCACTGGGTGAGAGATTTTTAACCAGCACAGTCACGCGTGGAAGAGTTACAGCCATTTACCAACGTGCTAATTATCACCTTCCAAGGAGTTTTTCTGAATTATTTTTTACGTTCCATTCTGGGTCGGCGCGTCCTGCCTCACAGCCCTGCTTTCAGACACACAGCCCGGCAGGTCCCGCGCTGTGTTTTGTTTTCTCTCTGGCATTTCGCTGTCATTTTGCTAGGAGGGCTTCTCCTTCAGTAGGTTTTTAGGTAAAAGCAGCGTGCTGCTTAAGTTTTTAACGGAATAATGATTTCTTTCAAGGTTTACAATGCTAAGCGCAGACTTTGTTGCATAAATAAAAAAATATTTTCAACACCTTCGTTTTCTCCTTTAGCCCCTGTTTATCATATCACTAGTTTCAAAAAAAAAAAAAAAAAAATAAACAAGGGGAAACAAAAAAAAGACTGTCCTAGGTTTTGGTGTCTTGCGAAAAAGAAATTTAAAGCAGAGAGATCAGCGCAGGCTGCCTGACGCTGAGGGGCTGCTGCTCCAACGTCCCCAGGCGGAGGTGCACGTAGGAGGCAATTAAGCATTTAGATTTGTGGTTTAAGCCCAGCATCTCCCAAGCCCTCCTCGGTTTTAGAGCGCTTTACGTGCTGCGTATTTCGGCGGCGCGGCTCCCTGTTAATCCGGCTCTGCAGCAGAAAGCAGTGTGTACATTCCTGACTCAAGTTTACCCAAGGATGCAGCGAAGGCAGGCTTATGCAGAGACACAACCACAGATGGACAGATAGGAAGAGGCTACCTGCAACCTGCTGCTTTTCTGCTCCAAACTTGGGCTCCCAGTGAAGTCTCCAAACTAATTAGAATCGATTTATTATGGATCAGGTACCTTATCAGGTGGAGAAAGAAATTACCATGGACCGTCAAAGGGTTAAGAGGTCAATACCGAATAGCAAAATCAATTTGCATTGATCAGACAAAAGGTCCATTTTGCAGAGCCCAGAGGATTAACTTTTAAGCAAACAGCTTTGAACTATACCACGGCATTTGTGACTGAGAGGTATAAGCGGCACAGCATTACGAAACACTTAAGATATTTAAATAAGAAAATAATGCAGGCAGTGGGTTAAGCTATCTGGATGTTTATTTTTTATTATGAATCATCCCTAGGATTATTGTACAATTCACTGCAAAGCCCTGTGGAAAGTTTGCGCCTGTTTCCCTCATCCCGCGTGTCAGTCTGCCCCTGGGTCCCATTCAGGTGAGCTGACTGAGCTCGGGGAGCGCAGGGAACGGAAAAACCAGCGCGTGGGATCGCCCTAATCCCAGTGTCACCCCGATGAAACGTTTGCTTGGCAAACTTGGTGTTTTGCTACAAAAAGCAACGAACCCTTTTTTTTTTTCCCAGCAAGATGCTGGTGTAAGACTCACCCGGAAGGCAGGAGGCTCCCTCCCACGGCTCGCCCCTTGCAGGCTCTATGGCACCAGAAGCAGCGCGATGCTGCTCCAGAACCAGCCCTCCACCTCCTCCGCGCTTCTTTGGAAGTTTATTCCAAGGAGACCCTCTTTTTTACCTCGTGATTTTATTTTTCCTGAATAAAACTCATGTGCCGGACCTAAGGCCTGGAGCGTTCGCCGCGTGCCGTTAACGGGAGCGCTGCCTCCCCCAGCGCGGCGCTTACCTTCGATAGCCAGCATGGCACGCAGCTCCCGGTTCAGCAGCTCGTAGCGCCGCTCTAGGTCGTGCTCTTTTTCCCTAGGCGAGTTGCAAAAGTTCATCAATATGTTAATTACTAAATCATTAAACGCTTAAAAGAACCTTTAACTTGCATCGATTTTAGGACTGGCGAGCGACTTTGCTCTGGGACTCTAAGCTACTCCAAACAAGTGATACACAAACTTCAGACCCCGCTCGGGTGGCACGCTGGGTGACGGGGCCCTTCCTTCCCTCAGTTTAACCCTGTGGTGCTACAGGACACGTTTATTTCATACTCGTCCTCGGAGCAGCTGTTCTGGAATGTCCTAAGCATAAAAGATTCCCCTGGATCTAACGAGCAAATTCCAGCATCAGCCTTTTCCCCGAGATAATATAACACTGGCAGCATTATCCTACGTGCATTCTGCCCTAATGAATAATGAAAATGAGACACGGGATTAGAAAGCTGGGTATTTGGAGGTGGAATCTTCTGCCGAGCCTGTGCGCCGGGCTCTGCGCGAGGCAGCCACGCTAGGTGGCACACCGCGGGAGCAGGCAGCAGGCAGCAGTGCCTGCGCCCAGCTCTGCCTCTCCCTGCGGGGGACGGACTTCTCCGTCCTCACGCGTCGCAGCCGTGGCACGGTACGAATCTACCTGCCTGCTTCTGAAAGGTGATTTTGTTCTACCGTGGGGCCTTTGAAAATGTTCCTACGCCTCATGTTTCGTATTTTTTCCACAGCCCCGGTTAATCTCGTGTCATTGCACGCTCTGCGTTGTCAGGCCTGAAATATGAGAGAACCAAGTTCCTTGATGTGCTGCACGGATCTCCCGCGTTCCTCGTTCTTGAGGAAACATTTTAAAGTTTGATGGGAAGAAAGCAAAAAAGTTTTGCCCCTATCTGCTGCGTAAATATTCTGGTACCTTCTGGACAGACAGGCGTCCATCCGTACTTACAGGAGGGAAAGCTGGTTCATCCGTCTTATCAAGGCGTTCTTCTTGTTAACCAGCATGAACCACTCCTGCATCATAGCCTCCTCCTCCTCCGTGTTTCTTCCTGTAATAGAAAGCACGTCGTTACCGGGTGGCATTGCACAAGCGAAGCCATTCGTTTCACTTCCATCCCCGCATCACAGAGCATCACAAGGCACGCCGCTCACCAGTGGCACAAGCAGCACAGGCCTGTGCTGCACGAGTCCCAGAGCTCAAAGCTGTCTGCTCCAGAAATAAAACTTTGAGAGCAGACACTCTTCGTCATACGTTTTAGTCTTGCAAGGGTGCTAGAAGTTAATCCTTCGATGTTCGCGCGGCGTTTGGAAATCTCTGATGCAAGGTGCTGTGTGCGAGGGAACCGCAGGATCCCTGCTTGCAGAGGAGCACTCTCCAGCCTCAGAAGCTGGAAGGACACCAGGAAAACCGCGGGTTTGCTCTGCGAGCTCTCACTTTGTGGACGGGAGCAGCAAGATGCCCACACGCAGGTGCCTGCCGCGCGCTTCTGGGGTGCACGGCCTGCTGCAGAACGGCTCTCCCCCAGGACCTCCGCTTCTGGTTTTGTGCAGGAGAAATTACGCCACGGTTGCACGGCGCTTACAAAGAAATTCGGCACTGCCCCAGAGAGGATTAAGATTTATAGGTAGAGTTGGCTGCTAAGTTACAGATCAAAGGCACTGCTGTATCAGGCCCACTAATGGGGTCTGCTTTTAGGAGCAGATGACAATGGACACCAGCAAGCTCTCGCCGAAACGCACCCGGGAGCTGAAGTGTATGTGGAGGTGGCAAGGCAGAGGGGAAGGATTGCTTTTCCCCCCGCGCGGAGCGAGCCGTTCGCTCTGTGCCGCACGGGATGCGCGCGAAACAAGAGTTCTCCCGACTAGGAGCACGCGGCTACAGGAGCGCTCGGTCACCTCCCGGCACTGATTTCATGACACGCGATCTCAGGGCAAGGACGTGAACCTGAGGCGCGACCTCCTTTCTCTCAGCGCACCCTCCCAAATAAAGCCGCGGGGCGGCCCGCGGCCCTCCCGTCGGACCCTCCCAGGTGCGTTGCCTCGGTGGTTCTGCGCCGGCACCGAAGCCCGCGGAACACGCTCCGGCGGGGCTGCTTTAAGGCGACTTAACAAAGTCTTTATTGTTTTACCGAATTTTTAATCTTTTCGGTAGCTGTTTTTGTATTCACTTCGGACCATGTGATGCCCTGACACCGGTCATGTGATAGCGGCTGCGATAGGCGCAAATCCCTGGGCAGCAACAAAAGAAGAAAGAGGAAAAAGAAAAAGCTGAGAAAAAGCTTGCAATTTGGAAAAAGGCCAATTGTGCCCTGGTGAAGGCCTTTTTGATCAGCGAAATGACACATGTGCGCAATATTAATAGCGCTAGATGGTGATATTTTATTTGTTGACCATGAGCTTTTAAATTCTTGTGCAGAGGGCTGAAACGGATTCTTCCCAAGCAAGCAAAATAAAGACGAACCACCAGACATATAATTTTTAAATAACTCTTTTCAGCAAATCCGGGGCCATTAGCTAATTTTTTTTTTTTTTTTTTTTTCTGGTGGAAGGTTGGACGCAAAACACTTCCAACAAAGAAAAACGGAGCGTTATTTCAACAGCAGCACTGCCAGCTAAACTCACGTTGGCAATTTCTAAATCAAATATATTAAAAAGCCTCTCGCCAGTCTTATTGCACGTGTTCAGTCTGTAGAACCCTGCTGCTGCTGTGCTGGCTGCTTTTGTTTCCACTCCCCAAGCGTAGAACAGGTATTTCATTTACTCGCTACAAATGTTTGAAAATTAAAATCGGAATAATATCTATGTTGTTCTCTGAAAAAAAAAAAAAAACCAAACCACTGTACAGATGATTTAAATGAAGCGGAAAACACGTTTGAGAACAGATCGATGCCGTGCACGCAAACCCCTTATCTGAGCCAGGACAAGACGATGAAAATCTATAAATAGCCCACAGAACCTAAACTTACATTTTTTTCCACATCGCATGCATTACACTATTGTTTTGGATAAAAAACAACAACAACAACAACAACAAAACCCTTTTAAAGCTAGTAAGTTGGACCATTACAAATTAATCCTGACTTTAATAACTGGTTAAAGACCCCCTCAGCTTTATAAGTAACAAAAAATATTAAAGCCTGTGATCACAGCGAGCTTTTCTCATTTCTCCTCTCACCATTTGTTATTTAATCCAATACTAGTAATCCAATTTGTCCATCAGACTTTTAAAGGGCAGAATGCAACTTCCCCAGCTTAGACACTTTTCAAAGTACAATATATTTTTCAAATGAATGCTGGATGTTTCATTTTTCCCCAACTGTTCCTAGCTCTAATGTATGAGGAAAAAAAGAACAAGATGAACATTGTTCGCGCTGATTAAGTAAGAGCTCATTAAAGAGCTGTCAGTGCCGTACTTTGAATATGCATGAAGCATATAATCAGATCTAGTACCGTCACTAGAGGAGAATACGGTAAGTACAAAGGATTGATTTAATTACTTAGAGTGGGCTGTGGTGGCGGAGCAGCCTTGTTAGCGCCAGAGAAAGGAGGCTGTATTCCGGCACGGCCCGGGGAAGAAGGCAGTTTTAGCTTCTGCCACAATACCTAATCTCAGGAGAAAGCACTTCACGGTGTAGCTCAAAATGAAGACTGTCAGTTTGCTAGAAAGCCCAGAATTCACCTCGCCGTGGTTAACCTCACCTGGTTAACTAGCTGGCAGAGCTATTTATTCTCTGTAACGCCTAAGTCCAGCTCTACCTTTTCGTCCTGCAGCTCTGCGATGACTTTGAAAGCAGCCCTCGGCCAGGACTGGCCAGTGCTGCAGCCTCCCCGTGCACGCACAACGCGTGGGAAGGGCCGTGAGGATCGCACGGCCAGAAGCCAGGGCGAACCGTGCCGTCCCTGCGCAAACACACAGCGCGGCTTTGGTGCCGTGCTTCTTACTGCATACGCTCTGAGCCCCGTTCCGACACGATTTCTCTCATCTATTTTCTCTTCTCCCTCTCTTCCTTTCTCTTGCCAATCGACACGCTCTGGTTCTATCCTTCCGTGCCATTTTCTGATCTCCCTGCCCAGCTGGAGGGGTGAGGGATGCCTGCTCCACTCTTCCCCTCACCTGACATCCCCCAGACCCCTCCTCGGTCACTGGGGCAGCCCACGGCACCAAACTTGGCCCTCGGACACCAGAAGCCCCACGGGCTCCTGCCTCGTGCTGGAGCATCCCCTGCACAGGGCTCAGGCAAGGCGGCAGCATAAAGTTTGCTGGTTTTGTCCTAGGAAGGCAGAATTTTAAATAGCCAAAAGACAAAAAACAAACAAACAAAACCCACAAAAAAACAGCCCACAGAAAACTTTCTTTTCTCCTGTGGTTAATCACACATATTCAAACAGTATTTTCACGACGGCTGCTCAGGAACAACTTGAGCCAATTTTCATCTTCAGTGCTCGAGAATTACAAGCATGTCTGCATGTTACCGTATTTTGGAGAACAATGCAAGGGACCGCCTTATTTTCGTGTTGCACAGCTTCCAGGCAGGCTTTAAGAAATATCTTTTCCTTCGCTTTCTTCAGGATTTACAAATGGATTTTTGTTTGAATTGTAAGCTAATTATTTGTTCAATATTTAAATAAGGAGCAATTTGACAAATGGCTGTTCTGAACCAATTTGAAAGAGCAACTGCTTTTTTTTTTTTTTTTTTTTTTTTTTCTCCCTCTGAACACAGTTCCCAACACACCCCTACGATCAGCCAGCTATCAGGACGTTTTTGTGCCATTAGATCCATTATTTTTAAGCCTTTCGGGCAGCTAGTCACCAGATAAACCAAATGTGGATTAACATAGTAAAACTGTACATGGCTAAGAAAACAGACCAAAGTGCTACAAAACACTGGGAGTACCACTTAAAAGGAAGAAAAAGCAGCAACATGCAGGGACAAGATTGGTTTACAGTGTAAATGGATGAACACAGTAACTCCTCTATGCTTCGTATTGTCGTAAATCTGTCAAGATAAACCAATAGATTCATATTTTTTAAAAATCCTTGCATGTAAATGTATTTAGCTGGTGTGCAAAACGAATTACAACCTACAGCAGATAAATAATAAAGGCTTTCTATCAGCATCCCCAACCAGCCCATTCAGTCTGGCAAGAAATAACAGGTTTACAGAAGTCACTTTGCATGCTGTCTCAAGCAGTAATTGTTTTTAAATTTTATTTGCACTGCATATAGTGTGTGCCATGGTGTCATGTTAAACACAGAAAGCTCCACGTCTCCCCATTTACCTCGGCAGAACGACACGAAAAACAGCCTACTTAAGACAGAGCCCATTCTTCGCCCATTTGCTGCTGTTTACCCACAGTTTTAAAGCAGAATAGAAGCAGCTTTCTTCGCTCAGCACACTTGGGTGAAGAGGCCAGCAGCAGGATGCCAGCCGGTGGGAGCAGGGCGAGTAATGCCAGAAACTGGCAACTTCGCCCCATTCCTCTTGTCTGGGGGCCGTGCTGTTTGCAGTCTGAGAGCAGCAAGGTGACCACCAAGGGCCGTCCGAACGCTGGCGAATTCCACAGATTCTGAAAACACACAGCACTGTGCTTGTTTGCCTGCTGAAAACCAATCAAGTTGCATTTGGGCAATTAGGGGGACGGGTTTTTGTGAGTTTCTGTATCAGGAGCGACCGGACAGATTGGCTTGGTTACCTGAAGGAGAACACAAACAGCAAATAAAGGAACAGTTTGAGGATGTGCCTCGTCTTGTCTCATAGGAACCTGGGGAAAGGCGCTGAAATTGAAGGCGGTGTGTTCACAACCGATAAAAGAACTCCCTCTGCCCGAAGCCGCAGCGCTCACCATCGAACGCATTGCCACAAGGCGATGTTGAAACTAAGAGCTCAGCAAGAATTAAAGCTGGGCTGCATGTTGAGCAGGGGAAGGCAAGGCTGTACTGATAAATCTTCCAACAAACAAACAGAAAACACAAGAGGAGGAACTGGATCCTCTTGTGGTAGGACAGGGCCTAACCTTCTTTAAGAGGACAACCTTTGGTGGAAAACCTCAGGATTTTGGTGAAAATAATTTTTAAAAGCTCTCAGTGCTGAAACAGAGCCTGCAGTAGGCATCCCGCAGCACAAGCTGCTCGACCTCAAGCTTCACACATTCCATTTTACCACTGCCATGCCCAGCTGTCTTCCAGAGTACTTCTTATTCCACAGAACAATGACCAAGCTGGTTATTAAAAATCACTGAAAATAAACAAGAACAGCCACCATGAGACAAACAGGATGGGGGTCCTGTTTAGATGACCCTGCCGGAGTGCTAGCTATCAGCCAAAGCCCTTGCACAATTATCCTGGATGGGAAAACGCCTAAGGAACATTAGAAAGGCAAATTCACGGCCACTAACTTGTTGTCTGAGAACAGCTGAGGAGACATTGATGTCCACACAATGAAGTCTCATAAAGGTGGGTGCCGACTGCCAAGAATCTGCCAGGCTGAGCTGCATTGCATTGCACTCTGACTACTTCAGCCCCAAGAGCACTGTAACCCTAATGAAACGGAGCCTCGGCCAAGGGAATTCCTTTATCGCAAGAACATTTCACATTAGCTTGCTATCAAGCAGGAAACGTGTAATTTCTTTGGTTTCTGAACTGTAATAAATCAGAGAGCCCACTGAGAACTCTGAGAGCTGTGCAGACGGGTCAGGGCTCTGACCGCTGCTCAGCGCGTGCCAGGATTTCTACCTGCAGTGGGACTGACTCAGGGAGAGACAAACGTTGCCAGCCCACGTCCTGGCAACCTGAGGCTACACCAGGACCCAAACTTCCATGGAAGATGAAAGACTGATGATTTTTTTCCTACACAAGTCAACACAATGGCCACTAGAAAATAACAGAAAATCAACACAACACCTAGGCCTGATAAAGAGGGTGGGTGTATTTCAGATGTGGGGTTATCAAGCAAGACCAAGAAAACACATAGCTTGTGGCCCAAAATTCAGACAGCAAGGGGTGATGGACAAGTGAAAAACCTGAAGACTTTCTAAGGCAGCAACACTTCCTTCTTGAGGGGAACCTGCAGGGACCCTCGCACTAGGCAGAACTAACACTCGCCCTTCTTCACCCTCTGTAATTCATTATTCCCGAATTTGCTCCTGTAGCACAACCTCAGAAGCCTTGGCTTGGGAAAAGCAGCCAACAGACCTTCGCTTGCAGCGCAGGAAACACGCACCATTAGCTGGGACACCTGAACCTTTGAAGCTACAGAAAAAAAAAAACAACAGTTCTCGCTTGGAAATCCACCAACAGCAGGATGATGGTCTGGCAGGCAGACTATTTTGCTTGCAGGTCAAAAGCAGAGTTGGATGCTTTGCTACGAGCGATAGTAATTACTCGATGGCTCGTGACTTCTCCTTAGATCAGTTCACATGGTGACTGATGGAGATGCTGAAGTGAGAGGAAGTAAACCATAAAGGCTTTAGATTGTGCTCTTTTAGGGGGCGTATGATCCCATTTTTACCAAATGTTGCCTCACTCACTTCCTTCAGAATGCATTCTTCTGGAGCTGGAAAGGGGTGGTGGGCAATATAAAAGGACTTCCTTACTGGACAGGGCTGAATTTAACCCAAATAGCTGCCTCAAGTGAGATGACGGCTGGCACTGAGCATGACCTTGTACCAATGCTAACAAAGATGCTTGGTCTTACTGGGAGCTGGTAGATTTGTACCTCGGGGACCCAAAGCTTCCCAGAGCTAACCAGGCGAGTTCAGCTAGGCCAAGGTGCCCCGGGGCTCCACAGTTCCCACTGTTGACAGAGAAAGTATTTCTGGTGGTAAAAGGGAGAAAAGCGAGAAAAAGTAATAGAGCTTTCTGCAGAGTGTAGTGTGAGCTGGGAGCCCCAGGGTGACCGCAGTGCCTTTCTCCTCACCGTTCTCTTTACAGGCAGGCCCTGCTTGTGGAGAAAGCCAACTTCCAGGCACGAAGCCAGAGACTAGGCCGACCACATGAAAGGCCATTTATACTGCAATACCACAAAGAAAGATGGAAATCAGCTAAAAGAAGCAAGTGTCTGTTGGGTCTTGCAAGACTTTTGGAAGGCTTGCAAGTCTATTCAGCACGCCGAGGGCTCTCCCAGAGCAGCCTCCTGCTACGCTGCCTTCAGGCTCTCTCCTTCGTGGTCACGATGAGGCTACAGTCAGGGGAGTGCAAGGAGAGCAGGCCAGCTTCGCTTCCAGCCCTTGGGTAGCCAATGGCACCTCCGTATTGCCTTGAGAAAATAAATAACCACGGTCACCTCGCCACTGGGCTTCTTTACAATGAGATGAACTTGGTCAGGGAAGGGTGACCATGCATGTTATCTTCCCCTGCTCTTGGGAAGAGAAATTCTGCCTGCAGACGCACCAATCTGAGACCCAGGAGACGTGGGGAATTCGAGTCTGAGCTCCCTGCACCGGGGTGCGGCCTGGGGTGTCTACCTGACGGGAGCCCCTCAGCTGCCGGAACGCTGGGCGCCTGGGAAGGTCCACCTGGCCAGTCGTCCTTCAGCAGAACCAACCAGGACTGCCTCGCGGGAACTGCTGGGAGGAGTCGGAGGCTGGGGAGGAGGGAACTGGCCAGCAGGAGGCTTTCTGGAGGCAGCATGGCGGAAGGGAAACTGAAGGGAGGCTGACGAGTCTTGAGACCTCGACAAGGAATGGAAAACAAGTGTGACATGCTGCTGCAAGAACTGTGATCTTATTAGGCCATTCTTTCTGGTTCAGGTAAGACAGGAAAGCATGAGAAGACCACATGGACTTCCCTATCTAGCTACAATTTTCTCCTTACATATACACACAACTATTTTTCCTGTCTTCTGCCTCCCAAGCAAGCAGCAGCAGTTGTACATCTCCTAAGGAGTCGCAGCTTGCACGCGTAAGTTTGGGCAAGAGCAGGAGTTAGTGCAAGGAAGTGCATTTTGAATAAAGAAATAAGCATACAAAAGGGACAAATATACAAACGTGTCCCTTCCTGCTGATTGTGAGGACAGTGACAAAACCAACTTTTAAACGGAGCCCATCTCTCATGCAAAACTGAACACCCATGATTTTCCTCCCTGGGCACTAACGCTGGCGGATACAAACCTACATTAGCTGTGGAAAATGCCAAAGAACTGCAAATGCAATTGTTTTTAAAAGACAGAACTTGTTCTGGGGAGTGCAGCACCTCCTCCTAGCTTGCACCAAGCGCAAATTCCTATTACAGACCGACAGACTCCAGCAAGAAGCATTCAAGACCGTATAATGCAGGCTGGTAAATACAGCTCGATAATCAGGTTTGTGAAGGTGCAGAGCATATAAGGGATTTATTTTTGATAGTGAATCTGTGCACATATACATCATCAAGCACCCATTGAGAAGCAGAACACTCCAAGTGATTAATACAGCTAAAGGGGGCAGATAAGAGATCAATGACAAAATCACCTGGTAAAAAAAAGTAAAAGGTGTTGCATTAAAAGGGCTTTTACTTTGCATGGGAAACAATACGGAGAAACCTGTATTTTAGCACTTGTGCTCAACAAGCACTCCAAAGTATACCAGGATGAGAACAGAAACCCATCCTTTCTAATAATCTTGTGACAAAAGCTAAAAGACATCATCCTATTAACTAGTGATCTCAACTGCTAATGCAGAGTACTTCCTGGTGCCTTTTATGTAGAATGCTGCTATTAAAAAACCACTAAACATTCACTGCGAACAACACAGAATCATTCATCTTTTATCAGCATCTCTTGTTAGAGGAGTATGAGAGGGGCTGAAGGTGTCATTGATATTATAGAGTGGAAATTAATCAGAAATTTTTCTCATATTTTCCTCATCACACTAATTTACTTTTGTACAAATTTCCCCCTGCTAAAAAGTTCATACCCAGCCCCCTGTTGTACGCTTTTAAGTTGAGAATATTCAACGAGTGCGTCAACTGAAAGGCACCAGGTCCCAACACAAAAAGCATTCGAAATTCTCATTTAGTTGTCTTTATTTTGCTAGCGCCATGTGGTCCTTGAAGATGTAGAAAACACGGGAAGCCGAGTAAAGATCAGAGCAGGCTCATTAGCATTCTGACAAAATTGGAGTGGTGGAGATGTATAGTTTGCCTAGTTTGTCGTTTTGAAAGCTACCGGTGGTAAGCTTTCTATTTCATTGTGCTTTTGTCTTTTTTGGGGGTTTTCAACGCAGCGGGGTGTTTGTTAGCCTAGGTTTTCACAGTGCATTGTGGGAACCTTTCCTCACATTCAGCCCATATAGTATCATTCGAGTTCAAGTCAAAAAGTTTTTTTTCCTATTTATTTAATAATAACCTAGACTAATGTGTAATCGTTGTCTGGCTGTCAAAACCCATCCTGCCTGGCACCTGTTTTCCCCCTTATAAAAAAAAAAAAAAAACACAAATAAAATAAACTCTGAGCTGTATTTAAAATAAAACCTTTCAAACATGCTGCTAGCTTTCTTCAAAAGACAAGATAAGAAGAAATTAATTTAAATTCTACTGTTTACAATCAACTAGAAATGCATTTGAGACAGATCCAGTCGATTAGAATTCAAAAGACACTCTCTCCCTCTATAAGATCCCAATTCTATTTCAGAGCCTCTTGAAGGAAAGATTGGTTTATGCTCCAGAATTATGTAAATAATGAATTACCTCTTAGAAGACCTAAAGAAGTTATTACTCCGGCCATTTGATTTTTTTTTTTTTTTTTTTTAACATAAGGCTCACTTTGAAGGGCTAAAAGGGCTACATTAATGCTGCTGTTTGACACAAATGTTTCCAAGTTGCAGCAAAATGGATAAAGGTCTTTTGGGATGAAATTATCTGCTAAATCCTTGTGGTTGCCCTCCTATCTCAGATGATGACCCAAAAGAATGTCAACAGCTCATTTCCCAGAGTGCTAGAGTGCTGGGACAGCCCCCGTGCCAGCCCTCAGCCGCGCACTCTCAAAGCAACGTTTCAAACGTTGCGCTCCACAAACGTGTCAAGAGATTTGCTCTCATCTCCACCACCCTGGCAGCGCCTGGGACATCAGCGCGCGGGGAACGCCAGCTACTCAAGTCAAAGCGTGGCTGCCACATGTGGCCCCATGTCGATGTCCCACGTCCCGTGCGCGTCCGCGCGCTGTGCAACCGGTGAGTGCTTCCAGTCCCTGCTGCTGCACTGGAGCCATTGCTATGGGAGCAACAAGCAAATGCTGAGAACCCAAGCGTATTGACTCGCCCTCAGTTCAGGCTTTGTATTCTTCAATATAACGTGTCCAACTGCCAAAATTGCAGATATCCCTTTGGTATGGAAGGATGAAACCTGGCTTGAAAGGGGTTACAGTGGCCGTGATTCTGACACAGTACATTTTACAATGGAATGGGGATTAAAGATTTAGTTACTGAGCAATGAGGAAAAGGATAAACAAATATTAAGAGAAAGATCTACTTTACACAGACCCTTCAAGACTCTTTATGTCACATGCCTGAACAGCATCACCATGTTTGCCACAAGAGCAAGCCCCTTCCTAACAAGGACACAGTCTGCCAGGCAAGCAAGGGACCCCTGGCCTTCAAGCCCCGAACAGCACGGGCAGGTAAGGGTAGGGACGCAGCCATGCGATGCCCCGGCCGTGGGACTGGCAGCTCCATTTCCCCTTACGCTGAAATCCTAGTTCTGCCCTACACCCACATGAAACACGGGGGTTTCATCCTGGGGCACTGGGCAGTGTTCAAGCTACACATGAAGAGCTCGGTTCCCTCCGCAAGGAGCCCCCCGGCCCGCAGCATGAAGCAGCAGGCGTTATTTTAAAACTAACAAAAGGCAGAGTTTTGCCAGCTCCGAGGAGCCACCTTTATTTCAGATCTGCTTTTAATCACTCCACTCCTTTTCATTCAAACTCCTCGCAGAGTCGAATAACCTGCAGACTGTTACACGCACGGTGGCAAAGGCAACTGAATTATTCTCTATACTTCGCAATGTGCTTATAGCTGCAAAATTATTTATCTCCTTCACTGCGTTCTACTGCGAAAGTTTCCCCAAGAAGAATCGTCTGGACCAGCCATATCAAATTAGAGGGCAGTCAGGAGTGTCTAAGTCCAGCTTTAAAACAAATATCATAACAATTACTTAGCCATATGGAAAATAGGGTATGTCTTTCCTGAAAGCTTTTATACATTTTCTATCTCAAATTTCAACTTCATTAGAAACTATTTCTGACTAGCAAGCTGCAAGATTGCTAAATATCTGTTAACTCACCATGAAGCAAGAGACTCTTTTTAATGGCAGAACTTTTCCAAGATGCAAATGAACAATAATCTAATTTCGAGAGTGAATTAACTGAAGGATTCGTTTTAACGTGTTTCAAAGTCCCAGGCGTCGAGCGGCAAGCGGCAGCCCCTGCGCAGCCCGGCCCGCGCTGCTCCAGACCCATCTGCAGAGGAGCCCACATTGTGCTCGTGTTTGGGTTCCTCTGACTTAAAGGCCAGATGTTTCACAAATGACCAACAATCGGAGGTTAGAATAAATTAATGACTGATTTCTGAGCTTTGATGGAATTAAGCATACTTCTTTTCTCAATGTGCCATGTGAATGTTCTCCCGTTAANGTTGATGGTTTCCCGCTCAATCTTTTTTTTTTTTTTTTTTTTTTTTTTTTTTGACAAGTGAGGCCACCCGGCAGAAAACAACTGATGCAAAACCCAGGAGTAATCCCTCTGTTTAGTTCAACACTGTGGTTAGCCTTAACACTGCCTCCATTATCCAATGGATTTAGAGAAACTTTCATTTATTTGTTGGCCTCAGTCTTCAACTTTGTTGCCTTCTTTAAAGAGCCCCAGACCCATTCCTATGTAAATACATTTGCATGCAGCCACAATGACACTTTCTGGGACTCTGATTAAACTTGCAGAACCAGATAGCTGCAGCGTGCACAATTGTGCTCTCCACGTAAGCACTTTCCCAAATACATGCGAGCAATGAGGCTGATGTCACCCTCCCTCCAGGAGTTTAAAGAAAGGCTCCCTGGCGAAGCACAGCCCAGACCCCAAAGCTCTGTCCCACGGACGACAGCCAGCATCCAGCGCCGAGTCGCTGCCGTGACACAGCATTTGCAACCAACGCCAGGTCCTTCTCATCTGGGAGTTGTAAGATCAGGGCTTTTTCGCTGCAAAATGTCCTCTCCTCTCCCAGCTCGCTCCTGGGGCAGCAGGACAGCAGAATCCCTGTTGTAAAAGTGAGGATTCACAGCTCCTTGTTTTGCACTTGATTTTTCTTGCTGCCTCTGTCTATAAGGAGTACCCAGAGTGTAACATCTGATTATACACTGTACACAATGCAGCCTTCCTGCAGCCAATTCAAACAGCAAGCTTTGCATCCAGGAAATCTATTATGAAACAGCACCAGGATTAATCCCTGCAATTACAACCCGCAAAAAATGCAGGTGGACAATCAGCTGCATTTCGCCCTTCCCACGTACCAAATGCCACTGCCTTAAAGGTGTCTGCTCTGCAGGAGTGGCACGGTGGAACAGAGCATACACCAGGAGCTGGTTTTGTGATTTCACTGGCTCTGATGACTGTGGGCCAGCTTCATACGTCCCCTTGGTACATGTTTAAGGAGACAACGCCTCCTTCCACAGCTAAAATGAACATCCATCTAGCCCCTTGTTTTTGCAGGATGGTCTGTTTAAATATAGCTTTAAAAGATTTGTATGCATTAACTTTTTTTTTTTTTT
>VXAV01008508.1:158302-186654 GCA_013399715.1 Alectura lathami | reverse complement strand
GTTTATTTTTATTTTTTTTTTTTTTTTTTTTTTTTAAATCATATTATAGCATTATTCAAGTCCACTGCTACAATGAAAAAATGAAGCCAAATGTCCACAACTACCAAGCTTAGCCAGACACAGAAATGCACTACTGCCAGACAGCACCTTGCTGACTGCCAGCACATAAATGGGGACACCAGCACCATTCAGAAAACAGCTCTGGTTTGCACTTTATTTCTCTGATTCCTGAGGGCACGTGAAGTCTCTGTAAATACCATATACAAACCCAATTTCTCTAGTTGGACTCAGCACATCAATACAAAAGCAAATGAACTACCAAAGTGCTCTAATTAACAATTTTGCAAGTGAATGCAGACATCAGTGCCACACCACAGCCATTAAAGTCTATTCCTTGCCATATCTGTTTCTGTTAACATTTCAATAGACCAATTAAATGACCTTTCCCCCCCTCAAACTCAATTAAGCTATTTGAACATCAATTGATAACTCAACATGTATTTATGCAAAACGTGCAAGCGAGAGATTCATTTTTCAATCCTAATGATGTTGTGAAGAAGGGCAAACCGCCTCCACCACCCTACCAGGGCATCCCATGGGGCCGGGCTGTGCCCCGTGGCCCGGTGGCACAAGGCAGGTGCGAGGCAGATTCCTCCTGGAGCCATGTGGCCCCTGCCGGGCAGCCTCGAGGTCACAGCAACGCGGGGACAGCCACCCCTTTCTGCCTGTTGGAGCATTGCTGGGTCACAGCCAGCAGGCTGGTGGGTGGCACAGGGTCACAGCAGCCAACTTGTGCAAAGCCAGAACTCTTTATTTTTTTTTTTCCCCTTTCCCCCCTGCTCTTGATTTTCTACATCTTGCTCTATAGGGAAAGAGCTGAAGGGTGCCACAACACAACACACCTTCCCCAGCATCGCAGGGCAGGTGTGACATTTGACTTCAGTTTGTACCACCCAGGTTAAGAGGCCATTTGCTGACACCTGCATCTCCCCAAGGGGCTGGGCACACCACAAGCCTGTTTGTCACAAATTCAGTGGGCAAGAAAGGCGGAAGGACACAAGGCAGCACCAAATTCTTTGCTCATGTTAACAGCCAGATAAGGGTCAGGGTCTCCCCTTCAAGAAGTGGCCTCTGCTGCCCAGCACAGGTGAACAGTTCCCTCCGGGCATGGATAAGGGCTGAAACGGGGTTTATTTAAAATAAGGCCACCTCCATAGCACGAGGCATCTGAGACAGAGCCATTTTGGTGCTTTTGCTAATTTAGGCGAGAAAATACAAATTTGTTGTCTTACAGAATGAAGTATGATGAGAAATCTTCCAGGAAAAAATAATAAATGAATGTTCCTTTAAGTCATTCAGAAGAAAGCTTTGTCAATAACTACTGTTGTGTTTTTACATTTAAAAAAAGCACAATTCTAAACTTAAAAAAAAAAAATCACATCAAGAAGAAAACAAAGAACTGAAGGAGAAGCAGGTACAATTTGTTTAGCCTCCTTCATGTCTCAAAAAAAAAAAAGAAAAAAGTTGCACCTGAACAAATTAAAATAAACACTCAGCCCCAAAAGTAATCTTTCCTAAAAAAAAAAAAAAAAAAAAAAAAAAAAAAAAGAAGTGAAAAGAAACCAAGCTAAAAAAACTACCCCGGATCTTTTCCAGAATTCTTTGAAGATGGGTAGGAGAGAAAATGAAGACCCAACTCTAACAATTCTATTTGAAGTTTTAGTTTGAATCCCTTAAAAAAAAAATTCTAGTGGCACCCTGGGATAGTTCAACAAAGGGCTGGTTTCTGGGAAAAAAAGCATTGTCCCTTTCAGAATGTTAATCTGGTATATCACTTGCTACTACACCCCAGCATGTACTTTTGCTCATATCGACAATTAAAAGAATACATTTATTAAATACTCTTATCACTGGATGTTATAGCTTGTAATTCATGCTAACTAGATAACCAAAGTAAATTTTATTTAAATTCTCATTTCTTTGTGAAACTTTGTAGATGGTGCATATCTCATGATTAACGGACAGCGTCTAAAGCATCCCGTCCTCTAATCTTCCTAAAATCCCTTTTCATCCGATTGTTTAAGACTGCTTGAAAGGCTAACACCAAGCCTAAGACTACGACACATCTGGGGGAGGGGAGCCTCTGTAGGTTAGCTAATTAAACTGTTTGTCTTCTGAAACATTTAACTGGCTTTAGAGATTATTCTAATTAAGAATGATGTTAGATGTATTTTTTAATGTAGCTATTAAAATTAATCATAATCCAGCAATCTCATGCACTGAACTATGTAAATAGAGATGTACTTGAAATCCTGCTGCATTTTCTCTATTTGGGAAGGGATCATTACGGAGTCTATGAAACATGCATCAGCAGCAACATGATTTTTAATTAAGGACGCCCAGCGAAACCCTAACTTTTACTCTGTGTCTGTGGAAGGTGGGTACCTGACCTCACACTACAGTGTTTCCCCAAAGCACCACCGTGATGGGGAACAGCAGCTCACACTCATACCGCACGTCTTTTTTCTCTCTACTTCGCAGACTGTGTTCAACCGAAGGGAAGGAAATTCATTAATTTTGGAAGGTCTGCAACTTGGCAGTCGCAACTTCTTGTGCCTTTCTTTGCTCGCCGTACAGCAGAGCTCTCCCAAATATCGCTGGCAAGAAATTTTAAAAACAGAGACCACATAAAAAAAGTTGGCATGCAAACAGAAAGAACGACTAGGGCTAGAAGCCAATATGTAAATGGGTTTGTTAAAAAAAATCTGGTACCATTTTCTCCTTAAATAATTAAGAAAACAAAACCAAAACAAGAGAGAGAAACAAATGAATTATGATTGCAGTACACACAACAGGCAGCCTCTATCAGAACTCAGAAGGGTATTATACTCTAAACACTTTTTCTTCCCTTACTGCTGAAAGATTATACTGGTTATCCCATTAAAGTTGGTAAAATGCCATTCTTGTGTCTTAAAGCTCTAGCATTGGAGGTCAAGAAGTGTATGCTGCTTCTTACAAGGCTAGTGTGGATGTAATCTTCCCAAAGTTACAATAATTAATGTTAAGCTTCTTTAGCAATACGTTTCTGAAAGAACTTGCCTGATAATATACTTAGAGCCTGGCTAGCTGTTTGTGTTTCTGAGCAAGAAATGTATTCTATGCTGCTCACGTACTTCAGCTTAAATCTTTAGTCAAACTAGGGTGACGATGAGCAGTATGACTTATAGGCAGAAATAATATTTAAATTCACAAAGGTGAAACATTTTGGGTGCAGAGGAAGGAGGGGGCACAAGCACTACTTTCCAGAGGCTGCCCGCTCCAGCGTCAAGAGGTGCACACTGTGCAGACATACGCGCCTGTTTCTGGGTACCCTCTCCCTAAGACAAAGCTCCCTGTGCAGGTGCAGTACATTTTGGAAAGCAATCAGTAGCGATTACAAAAGAACCGGAGGTCTGCTCCGAGCCCACACTTTACCGCGCTGCACAAAAGCTGGGAGCTGTGTTTATGAATGAAAAAGGGAGGGTGAGGTTAGATCTCCAGCTGCTCCAAAACGGAGCTAATTCCATTGATTTCTAGCAAGCTACCTTAGCTTTTGCCACCTCAGGATTCGGCCCTTGCTGTACGCGTTACAGCAGCACTTCTCAATCACCCGACCAATAACTCGAGATGTATTTTTCTGAATGTGCATGCTCCTCTGCGAATTTTGGAATGCCACCCCTGCGCTTCATGCTTCTCCTCCCTGGAAAACTAATGTACAGGCACAGCTCCCAGGTCAGAAACTAAATGCAGTTTCTGTGAATACCGAACTGGGAATGAGCGGCTGAGAAGGCCTGAGCTATGACCCAGAGACTGAACAGAGCAGAGAGTCTCCCCTGTACCTCTGCTTCTGTCCCCAGGAGGACAGGAAGAAAATAAACATGAACGTATCTTCAGGGTTATTTGCTTCAATTTTCAGACCTACGAATGCATGCTTTATCTCTGGACACGACGGCTTGTTCTGGTAGAAGTTCTTTTTGTCTTTCTATGCAGATTTGAATGCAACAGCATAGGTAGTAAATTCACCCTTCAATGAGTTCACAAGGGGAAATTATGCAAAGAGGTTCCTAATCAGCTGCTGACCTACCCTTCGAGGCAGTACGGCAGATACAGGAATACCCGAAACAAGTCCCCCTACGCATGATAACCACGAGTAACAGGCAAGGAGCCTTATTCTGTTCACCTGACAGCAAGCACATTCTTCATCATCCAGACAGGTGAGAGAAACAAAAATTAAAATAAGTAAGTAAATAAATCCTGAAACACAAAGCAGCCCAGACAGCTTACTGGCAACTGGACCCTGAGACGGTTCCAAAAAACAGTTTCACAGCCACGAGCGCAGTTAACAACGGTGTCAGCCAGCCAGCCCTGAAGCTGTCCAAAGCAGCAGCCAGATACCGCTGCCGCGCAAGGAGAAAATATTCTAGACCTGGCTTCTGGATAATATAGCTGTAAGGCACAGCCTGGGCACAGCTGTTGACTGAGCTGCAGATAAGCAGGGGATGCAGGAGAGCCGCAGCCCTGACACAGCCACCTCACGGCCCTCGTGCTTTTGTCTCCCCGCTCTTTTGTACTGTGCTCTGGTGGAAAGAAACTGTGCATTTTATGCCTCAAATACTATGCAAGCAGAAAGCTGTGCTAGTTGTGATTAGGTGATGTTAGACAACTTGTACACTTTAATTAAGTACTCAGTGACTATAACACACCACCGTACACATGCTGTAACGCTATTAAAGTCAACATAGCGCTCGTGTCCCCACGCCAGCCTACAATACAGAAATGTCATCCCTTCAGAATATTTTGCATACGTCCATATTATTTTATACTTCTAAAAGGAAAACATTGCCAGGAACACGAGTTTTACTGCCCTGACTCTGGCCAATGCCAGGGGGCAGTAAGAAATATTACAGCCAAAAGACAAATCTGTCCTGGGGTGAAATTTAATATAGAAAGTGAAAAATTTATTCTGTTACAAGAGACTAAATACACTATTTAAACCCTCTTTTTGTGCTGGCACTTTTTTAGCTCAACCTTTTCCCTTTTCTGTTAATAAATTCAAATGTTTTGCTCGTACAAACCTCGGTTCTTTCTGTCTTCAAAGCTGTGTAAAACGCTCACTAATTAATACATGTGACTTGCCTTTCACATGCGGCAACAAAGCGTATGCTGCTTTTTAGATCAGGAAGAGTTAATTTGCAGTGACACAACATATGTGTTTACAGTGTTCCTAATGTTTGCTGTGTGGCTCAGGCTGTAATTAGCCCCCTTGACGAGGCAGCCTACAGACTGAAAAAGGAGAGGTGAAATAGTGGCTGGGAGACGGCAACCCCGCTCCCATGTCGAGCACCTGCCGTGCTGAAACTGGGCCCGGCCGGGCAACGCCAACCCACCCCAGGCCCAGGAGGGAAGCTCCGTGCGCAGGAGACCCTCGAGTAGTGGCAGTTGCCCTGAGAAAGCCAGAGCTTGCCAGCTCCGCTGCGCGGGACCAGCGCTGTGGGCACCCGGGTATTCCAGAGCCCATGGCGGGGGGGGGAACCTCGGCAGATTCGGCTCTGCCCTTTCCCCATCCTGTCACTTACAGGAGTGGTGCTGCTGGGCTGGGCGGGCACAGGGAGCATGCAGGAGCTCAGCGGCTCCCTTCGGACCTCAGGGCAGCACCGCCAACCCCAAGCAACTCCCTGCTCTCCCTGGGAGAGGGACGGCTGCAGCAAGGAAGCACAGCTAAGGTGAACGATGGGCCAGTGGAGAAAGAAAACAATTTTAAGAACCCTTTACTGTTCAAGATTCACCCTGAAAACAGCAAATATTAGATAGCTGTCAATATACAGAGCTTATCTCTGCCTGCAAGATTTCATGATACTGTGTTTAGCTAGTGTGGCTAATGAAAGAAAACAAACTTGAAAAAAATAAACCCACGAGGACGATTTAAAACAATAGATTAAACCACCTGCATTATTTTCCATGCAATTAAACTCTACAATTAGTATACAGTATGAAAAATACCAAAATGGTGATAGCATCGCTTATCTGGTTCTCTAGTGAAACAAATTTACAGCCACCCCCATCGCACACCGTACGTTAACTCTTCACACCATGGGTATGTACAACTCAGAAATAAAAAATTAGATGCTTTTGAAGGACACTGAGCTCCCTCTGGTGAAGGCATAACAAGTTTATTAAGTAAGCACCACCTCTGGAAGTATAATCCCCTCTGGCTTCTTCCACGGAGTTTATTGGTTCAGTTTTCCTAACCATGAGCATCATTAGGGCAATGCAGTAATTAAGAGTTGTTAGAAAGTGAATTCTCAAACTGCAGATTAGAAAATTAAACTATTTCCTGATTACATATTAATGGAGCACAACAATAGCAGTTGCCATAAGCTTGGAAGGCAACCAAGGGATAAATCTGTGTACTTAATTACCATAAACAATGGCTGCATAGAAATGAAGTTTTATGCACATTCCCTTCTGTAATATGTCTGATATCAGTACACACTTGACAATTCTTGTTCAATTATCTCTATTATTTAATGCGCTGTGAACGGCTCTGTGTAAATAAAATTAACCACCCCAATTACTTTGAATTCATCTAGGGACAACGTAATAAAAAATGTGAAGAATTCTGTATGCCTATTAATCTAAAACATTACAGAAGCTTTCACCAGATTTTCTTGTCTATATTTATTTTGTCTACATTTATTTTAGTGCACTGCTAATTCAATTACATTTACCATCGGTGGTCAATCAGCAGCAGCAGCAGAGGCTTTTTTATTATTATTGTTATTTCTTTAATCCTTATACAGTACCACAAACATGCTCATCCATTGGTAAGGTACAGGATCTCACAGAGAAAACACAAATATGCTTCTACTTGAATTTGGGAGCTTGTAGTTAATCAGAAAAACAATTAAAAACATTTCATACCCTGTGGTCAGATAACAAAATATCTGATAACTGCCATTTTTATTTTCAGTAGTTGTTTTTGTAATTAGTGAAGAAATAGTGACCAAAAAAAGAGCTAAAATTAGATTAGAGATTTGTAAACTAGGCTTCTTTGGTTTTTACTTTAATTGTACTGTGTGATAATTCTGCATTTTAATTGGCACTCAGATATCAAGATGATAGACACCTTAAATACAACGACAGGAGAATTCACCATGGAGAAAGACACTGTCACAGAAGCAGAGACAAAACTATTTTATCCATAGCAGGTAAGGCACAACATGGGGAAGTACGACCCCGAAGAAAGCGCGATAATCCTACCCCTGTCATCATTTGATGTCAAGCCATTATAACCGAGCGAGAAGGGAAATCAATGCTATTAGATTGTGTGGTTTCCACACTCAGTCACACAACTCCCTCCTCTCGCTGTAACCTCCGTACTATGTTTTCTCTCAACGCTTGCACCCACTGAATCGCACACGGTGCCCGTTGCAAAGCCCTCCTGTACGTGTAACTGCACCACGCCTCCAGACAGCGACAGCAACTGCGCCGTCGGCTCATTCTGCTGGGTTCAGGACACTGAGACGCTGACTGCCCTCACAGTTTTGCAATGTGCCAGTAAACTCCATTTCACTGGAACAAGGTGAGATTACATTTTCATTTTCAGTGCAAAGACCAAGGTCTGAGGTATGGCACCAGTGACATAAATTACAAGATATTAATACATGTGTAACTATTCAGATTCAAATGGAAATCAGCAAGCCGGTAATTTTAATAACTTTTATTTTTTCACACATCTTAGGAAAGTGTTTCCAGTCAAATTAGGAGCAGCTGGCGCTGGAAATGCAAAGCTCCAGCTCGATCCAAACTCTCTGCCTGGCTGACGAACTTTGAAGACATCAGCTTCCCTTTGGCCAGGAGCCAGAAACTCGGCTCCCCAGCCAAAAAGCTGTCTGCAGGCCGCAAAATGGCAGTGCACGTGCCGACAGGGACCTATCCTACAGCCCTGTTTCCATTAGATTTCTCTTCTCCCAGTCCCATGGAACAGGAGACAAAGTCCTTTCCTGTCAAAGGGATGTAGCCAGAAGAGAGATTCAGGCTGCGGCCTCCTGGCCAAGCAACAAGAAGGAATCCCACCCAGAGGGTGAGGAGCTGCCAGGTGGCAATGGGTGCCCCATCGGGAAACACCCCCAGTTTTGTGCTGGAGGGGGGAGAGAAGGAAGGGAGCGGGCTTTCTTCTAGTGCAAGTCTAATAAAGGACACGGCCAGGCACAGTGCAGCAGGAAGGATGGCCCAGTCCCGGCGACGCAGTGGGACGAGCAGGCCCTGCTCTGCTGTCTCCTGCAATCTAATGGCAAGGCAAGGGTTCAGCACGAGGCCAGTCTGCCGGCCCTGTGCTGCCTGGGGCTCTGCATGCTTTAAAGCATGTGGAAGCTGGAAATCCCAACACAAACGTGCTCCTACACTGGTGGGACATGGCAGCCTGCAGACATTGGTTTGGGTGTTTCAGCGTAAGACCTGCTGGCAGAGTGGGACGCACGGCTCCTGCTTTGCCTGCCGAGGGACAGGGCCAGCAGATGCCTGTTTCCCGAGGCTCTCCAGGAACACAGCCCCAAGCAGGACAAAATTAAGGAAGAGATCTGCCTACAAGACCATTTGGAATATACATAAATTCACTTGTGGTTCTTGTCCTTTATGGTTTGTTTTCAAGATCTTTACAGCTGCTCATGAGACCTCCTTATTCCTAAAGCTTGCACTTGCAGAAAAAACAAGCATCAAAAGAATTTCCAGGGCAGCTCTGAGAGCTGACAATATTTTGTGTCTTTCTGGTATGTACCAACACCCAGGGGAGCATTCGCAAAACCTCAAGATTGTCATCAACAGCCCTTCAGGGCTCTTGCAGCTATCGCCTGTGGTTACTTTCTTCCCTCAAACTTTGCTGTAAAGACCACTTTGTGGTCTGTGGCAAGCTGGTGGGTCACACGACGTTGACTCATCCTTTTTGTTCCCAGAGTCCTCTCTCAGACAGACACACACAGGAGAATCAGCTCAGACCCTTATGAAGAAGCTGGGATTGAGGCAGAGGCACAGGCTGCTTGTTTGTCCGTATCAGGAATACTTCCTAAAGAGAGGTAGGGAAGAAGAAGTGCCATCCTTACAGAGCCACTGGTGAGACGAGGCATGGCTGATCCCCTGAAGCAGCTCCAGTAGGTGCCAGAGAGGGAAGGAGAGGAGCCTGCAGGAAAGCCAGCCAGGTGAGGAGCTGGTAGAAGGGGATCACATGTAGGGCACAGAAGCAGAGCTGACACAACAGTGTTCTGCAGGCATAGCAAAAGGTGTGCAGATTATTTTCCACTACCTAGGCCATATCACTTTAAAGACAGGTTAAAAACAAACAAACAACAACAACAAAAAAAAACACTTCCTAATACTACTTTTCCATGTAAGCAATTGCTGTTGCTGCCACAGGGATGTTGTCTGATGACAAATGGGATATTGATTGGCAGGGAGGTGGTACACAAGATAGTCTCTCTGCTAAGATGTGATCCCTAGTTAGAAAAGTTTGAGAACCCCCACTTTCAAGGCTATGCAATTAACTAGAGGTAAGAAACATTTCTTTTCATGTGTTTTCTCCTCAACTCTGTTTTAAACTGAGAATGGAAACAGGATTTTTACCAAGGACTTGTCAAATCATTTATTTTACATTAAACCGTCAGGGAATGATCAAGAACAGAAAACTAACAGTTCTACTACAGCTGCACCACTTGTGCCCTCACCCCCAGAAGGAGCAGTGACGGGTGTTTACTAGTATTCCTGTTACGGCCCTTACAGCCATGCTGTACAAACTGCTCTAGTTGCGTGCCAGACACCCCATTTTATGGGGTCCCCTTAGTCACCTTGCTGCACCTGACACAAAGAGTACAGCAACGTCTGTCATACTTCAAAAGACAAGAAACACAAAACCATAAGAAATGTAAGAAATTCCTCTTCAAATGGAATAAACAGCATAAATGAAACAACACCATGATACTACATTTTCAAAAATTGCCAAGTGTACTATGCTGACAACCACATATGTATCCAGAGGCAGTGTTTGGAGCTTTTTAAGACTTGCAAAATGCACGTTTCACCCTTTCTTTCACAACAAAGTGCACAAGAAAGCACAGGATAATACACATATTTTCATTAGCTAAGTATCTAAAGGTCACGTAACGCATTAGAAAAAGTACTTGAAAGGCTTGTAATAGGAAAAAGTTATACTGAACAAGCATTCATCCAGGAGAAATTCTGAGTTACATTTTTTTGCAAGATGATTTTTAAAAGTCAAACCACCTGAGCATATGACAAAGTAAATACATTTAAAAAAACCCACCTGGATATTTGGACGCACGTGGCAAGCTCACTTCAAAATACTGAACTTAAAGTCTATTCCTCTGTATTTCAAAACACATCATTGGACTCAACTTACTTTAAAATCTGTTATTTCAGTCAAAGATAGACTACAACTTTACAAACATCAAACACACATAACTTTTTAAGACAATTTAACCACAAAGCAATTTGCAGCAATCAACTTTTTTCCCTAAGGGGCAGGAAGAACGCTTTTTGGACCCACGATGTTACTTACTTTTGAAATATCAAAGCACCATTTGTTTCAAACCGGTGCTGTTAAACCCTTCACCCCTGATGGCCATCAGCACTTAATATCCATGGAACGTGTGGTGCCGAAGTCAAAACCATCACGCTTTTAACAAAAAATCACTCACACACTTTAATCCTTTCAACTGCACCTCCAACACCGAGCACTACAGCCTGCTCTCCCGAAAATAAATAAATAAATAAAGTAATTGTGGAGCATCAGTAACCAGATAGTATTCTCAAATTTCAGTGATCTAGTCAATGGAGCCTTCCCCCATGCACTGTGCTCTGTTTCATGCAGTACATGGCTTTAGCTGGCCAAATCTTTTTTTTTTCCCACTGAATCAGTAGAACAGTNTTTTTTTTTTTTTTTTTTTTTTTTTTTTTTTTTTTTTTTTAAGCAGTGGCATATCAATGAGGCACAGATGTGTATTCCAACTCTGCATGGATGAGCACACTGTTCAATAGTGCTGGCTCACACGGTATCAGGGCAAGTTATCACTTCCCATGAAGGCACTCTTATCACCAGGGCCCAGAGAGGTGGCTGCAAATCGCAGCCTTTTTATTTTCAAGGCAGTTTTGCTGAACATTCAGGCTTCAAAGATTCACACTTCCAAAACTCTATAAGAGTTTGTGAACGCTCAATTTGCCAAAACTGTTTACAGTGTAATTGGGCACCGTACCTGTGTCCATGAGATAGCGAAGGCGCTTCTCCACCAGCGCGGCACGGGTGTCAATTTGCTTTTGCTCATTCTCTAGTGCTGCCAATTCTCCTACAACATACTGACTGGTGTCTTTGAACCCTTTCTGTTAAAGAGAACAAACAAGAAGAAAAAACATCACTTGTAAGTTGCATTTTTCCTTTCCACAAACACTTAGTAAGGCACTTACCTAAACAACCAAATATCATGCTCGCTACCAAAAAGCTACCACTTACATTTCACAAACTTTACAATTTTGCCAAATGTCCTTATTTGTTTATTAAAACATCCTAGTTTTTCCTGTAGGGAACATTTGATTTTGCAGTTTTTAACCACCTGGCTGACTTTTTGAAATTCATATAATTTATTTCTAAGTACATAAAAGCAGCTGTAACAAAGTGTAATGAAAGGAAGCGTAACCCAAACAAAGCACTATTTAATGTGCCTTTTCTTTTCTTATTCAATTTTAAAACCTTAAGTTTAGGGGCTAGAAGAACTAGCACAAGCCACTAACTGCAATTAAAACGTGGGCTTTTGAGATTAAAAACAAACCCCAAACAAGCTCCCTGCCTTGTTCAGCTCCTCTGGGTCAACTGTAATGATGCCTCTCACCAGACGAGGCTGTAATGCCTCTCTGGATTTCCCCTACTGCAGGCAATCGCCCTGCTTCACAGTGATCTGGAAAAATACTGCTAATTACTGTGACTGATTCTTATCCTGGGCAGCAGTGACAAGGTACAGGCTCCCAGGTGCTCAGGGACTGACCTGATCCGCCCTGCTGGCACCCTGTTAGATAAATCATGAGTGCTCGCCTCCTGAGCAAGCCATGGAAATGCCAACGAGTCCAGCTTGCCCCTTGCACCCTGTATCGTCTCGGCATTGCTCCGCTGATGACCACACACCTCCCCAAACACTTCCAACAAGCAGCCACAAAGTGGTTTGGCTCGCTCGCCAAGAGCTGGAGGACAGTCCTTCCGCGCCTCAGAGTTACTCTCACAGGGCTCAGCCACCTCCACCCAGCTGTCCCGAGTTGTTACAGGGCATGCACAATGGAGAAATGCCATTCCTGAAGCATGTGTTTGCATGAGAAGTTAGGAAGAAAACACTACTCCTTCTGAGCAACCCCATCCACTTCCTCACAGTCCTTGGGGATGGCTTAAGATGGGAAAAAAAAATGGCAAAATGACTCCATGTTTCATCTGTACTCTGTGAAGGGTTCAGCTAAAGTCACTGTTCCCTGGGAACTGAAGAAATATAGGGTTTTTTTAAAGACTTAGTTCCCTACTGGAAGCTAACTTGTTGCTGTGTAAGTCACAGATACTTTCACTGAATACTTCCAATTGTTTTTTTTTTTTTTCCCCTGTAAATGTATCTGAAACAGTCTGTTCAGCTTCATCTTCAGGTGACAGGTATAACAACAATAATGTCAGCACATTATTTCAAAAAAAGACATATTCAGAGTGAGGGCTAAGGGCATGGCTGAGCTCCCAGGACCAGTAATGAGCGCTGCAGTTGAAATTTGGGGTATGCGAATTTAAGAGTGTTATACACAACAGCCAACACAACCAGCTCCATTGGAAATCCTTTTCTACCTAACATTCAGCCAGAGAAACAAGAGCAAAACTACCTGAGAGCAGGCCCTGAAGGAAAAAAAATCAGTCCATGGAGCTGAGGTGATGTGCAACATATTGCCTTTCATCAGCTGTAATTAATTGAAAATAGTATGAAAACTTCCCTAATGTCAGCATGCATAATTGTTAACAATTGTTATTAGAAGATGAAAAGAAATGCTGCGTCAGGCTGAAATATCCCTAGAGTTCATGTGTATCATCTGCATATATAATGCGAACTTACTGTGCCAGAGCTTTTCAGCTCTGCAGAAGTACAACTGTGCTAAAAATAACCACTGGGCTCGTAACAAGTAGGATGTAGGTGCGACAGTGGTATGAAACCCCGCCTCAGCTCCAGACTGCTTCAGCAAAAACTCCGAATGTACAGAGATAAATCGTGGAGAGCAACAAACGACCACCATCAAAGGCTGTGTTGTGTTTTCAGACAAAAAAAAAAAAAAAAAATCAGGGTAAAACTTGTTCTTCCTGCTTCTGTCCCACAGCTGTCCATCAAAACCAGCTTTCTCCCTGCGGTCTATCAAATATTTCCCTCACAAATCAATTTTACACATGATCAGCCCATACCCCTACTGAGCTGAACCTCCCCGTTAATTAAGTGAAGAAATTACCATATATATTATATTAATGCAAACATCATTCAGCTAGTAATTCACGGCTGATCTGGATAATGGAAAGGTTGAACACCCATTAACCCAAGCCAACAAAATGGGTTGGCTGAGAAATTCTAGCAGGTCTCATGTGACTCTTCCCTCTAACTGCAGCTCTGCGGTATCTGCTATTGTAATAATTAAAATCCTCCCGGTAGATCAATACTGGAATCTCTTTATGGGAAGTGCCCTGATGGAAATGTCTCAAGGAAGCTGGGGCTGTGGAACTCTGAAAAATTCATTTTTTTTATCTGACAATTATCACCACACTGCAGACTAATTCAACAGTGCACCCCTCTCACTCTGCTTTGAATGCACTGGAGATTGACATCTAAAAAAACCTAACATCTCATTTTAACAAATAAAGGCACTATTTCCACATACAGTTTAGAATTATCAGCAATCATGAAACCAGACAAAAAATTAATATACATTAAGCACTTCATCTTCTGATGGCTTCCTCTGAGTCTCAGTTATCGCAGCCTTCTCCTCATTTCCTCTCTTTGTATCTTCCTGTATTGATCTCTGCCTTTTCATCTCTTGAAAAAAGGAGAAAGACATGTAAAATTATTATAAAGCTTGATATTTATGTATTGAAACGGGGACTTACATTATCGGGTTTTAATATATTTATTGTTAAATATTATTAAATCATAAGATGGGGAAACATGTTTCATATTTTCTCCTACCTGGTCTGCTCTCCACGTATTGACTGAAAGACTGGAGCTGAGTTTTTCTGACGGTGGAGTCCTTGCTGAACACAACGGGATTTCTAAAACGTTCTGCTGCTTTTTGTAAGCGCTCAGCACGATGCTCCTCTGTTCCATTCTGCTAGAAAAACAAGGCACACAACAGTTTCTTTTGTTTACAAACGCGGAGACACAAACTCGAAAGGTATGTTTCGGTGGGGGAACACAATGCAGGTTGTGCAAAGAGGATTTCCCAACTCAGACTGCAGCTTGCATAGGAGGAAAGTATCAGCTGCATTTTAAAAAAAAAAAAAAAGAGTGACTAACTTTTCATCTATTTTGTTTAACGTGGGGTGGCAACGCTTGGCTTTCTGCCCTCTGGGCACCCTCCCGCACCGACAGAGCGGCCGGCCCCGCTGAGGGGGCCCCGATTTCAGGGAGCCCAGCCCTGCCCCGCACCTCTGCGGTGCCGGGGAGCGGCGTGCTGCCGCCCGGAGCCGAGTCGTGCCGCGCCGCGCCGCCCGGGAAGGAATTGTCTGGTTCCTACAGTCCCCCAGCCTTGTACGACAAGAAGAACTAGTTTCTAATTTTATGCCCATTGAGATAAACCACTAATGCTGGATGAAGGCTAAAAGGTAGGATTATAATACTACCCCACTGAACTGCATTTCATCAGCTATAACTTTCCAAAGCCAGATTTGTAAGTAAGCCCTTTACAGCTAAGGAAACTACAATTATCTTTTTCCAGGGCTTCCTATGTTAATACTGGTAACAAATTCAAATGGTTCTATCGACGCAAAATATCCCAGAAGACTGAACCACCGCGGTGTGTGGAAGCTGCAGATACCGAGGTGCTGTGTACCAAACAAATATTTCATTTTATACCTAATCTTTTATTATTTTTATTAAGTGTTTTGAAAGTAAATAGGGAAAGGCTAAGATGCATGACTAATAGCTAAGCCTGCTGAATGCTGAAACTGGTTATCAAAAGCTACCAAGACTTTGCCCTTCCTCTGCATTGAGACAATCGGTAATGAGGGAGTTCTCCAATGGCCTATTCTCTAGCCTCAAGGAGGCCGGGGATACACAATCCTCCAGGGAAGGTAACAGTTTATCCTTTTCCACAAACACAGAATGCCTCATTTATAAACGTGTAAACTGCATTTTATTAAAAAACAAATCCGACTCAATGCCGAGAGCTCCACGAGAACAGATGGACACCATATATTCCTTAGAAAGCCGCTTGCAAACTCTCTGCTGAAGATAAACTGTTAAGCCGCACCTTTTGTGGGAGCACCTTAAAAACCCCACTCGCTGGCAGCAGCTTTTGAGAAAGAGAACCCTCGTTTTCACCCCCTAACGGAGGTGGCCCCGGCCTCGTTTGTGGAATAAAGCTGAAAAAGTATTGCTCCTACCAGACAGGGGGCTGCAGCGAGCGGGCGGTTCGGATTCTGGGTGAATGGAGTGCGGTTTCCTGTTAGCAGCGCAATAACCGGCTGACAGCCTGAACTGGAGCCTTTACCAACGTAAACAAACACGGCTAATTTTTTAGGCCTGGCAACATGCTAAAATATCAGTGTGATTAGCCAGTAAATCCCATTTTAAGAAACCTTTTTATGACTAGGGACTTCTGCCACTTTACAAATGTATTCCTCTAAGCCCACTAATTCAGTTAGCCTTTTCAATCCATTGTATTATTCTTGGGCCAGCTTCATTTTGCATTAAATCCACTGCAGAAAGCTAAATTGAACGCAAAAATCAGACTTGATCCAGGCTTCCCTTTGTTCAAAGATAGAGACCGAAAGTCCTCTGCTGCTGCCACACACTTTCATCACCAATTTATAGGAACCGACAGTGTAAGGGAAAAGCAATGAAAGTCATTGTTTTGGGACTTCAAAGCATCTCTGTATCTGGGGAAGGAAATCCTTTCAGTCAGCAGTGCTTTCCCCACAGACTGCAGGTGGGTGAAAAGTTATACCCAACTGGAAGTGCCCCAGAGCCATAGGGATATTAATGACATACAGGGACTTTTTTTTTTAAATTATAATAATAGCAAGAACACAAGGGGGCTAATTAAGCAAATGAAATGGGAAATTGATTGGTGTGGGCTTTCTGCTGAAGGGGTGAACATTTAGAGCAGGCAAAACAACCGCGTGCACCACACACTGGTTTCTTTTTTCTCAGGAGCACTCGTTGTCAAGTACCAAGTATGTCTGCCTTTAAAACGGAACAGGGCTTAGTTTTAGTGGAGAAGAAAGGAGAGGGTCAGGCTGTGAAGGGAAGCGAATCCCCGAGAGCCCAGGGCTGCTCCCTTCACGTCCAGAGTCTCCCTGTGGCCGCACTGTGCGCAGGGCGCAGCCCGCGCCGCGCTTCTGATCTAAGCGACGGCCTGAGCAGCACCAGTTTGGGGATGCTGCTTCTGTCTGCTACTGTTACGCCAATTACCAGTAGCAAGATCCAAAAAAAGAGGAAAACGTGCTGCTTAATCAACAGAAAAGGCTACCCCGGTGCACTGCAAGCTATGCAAGTGCACTGCCGTGAAGATTTCCTGCATTCCTTGCTAGAAAGGATTTGGTAAGAAATTGTTTTCCTCATCACAAAGTACAAAACAGAAATCAGAACACACAGGAGCCGAGACAAAAGCGTTAATCTAAACTTACCTTAACGTCTTGCTCTGAGCTATCAGTTACAGCTTTCTGAGCAGCAGTGGAGAGTGAATTTGCCACCTGTGGCTGAGCTTCTAGGATCTTCTTCAGCTTCAAATCCACCAACTTACTGTTTTGTTCTGCTAAATATGCAAATACCACATACAACAGAGTGAGATGCATTTAAATGCAGAGTCGGCACAACAATGTATCAATTTAAGAGGTAGATTGCCTTCACTTTACTATCATTTCCAACTTAAAAGTAAAAACTAGAAGGAAATTTTTTTTTTTTTTGCAATTCAGATTGCTGTAGATTTGTGTAGCGTGTGACATTCACAGACAATTTCTACGTTTTCTCAACAAACATACAATAAGAAATACAGCACTCAGCTAAACAAGTATGCACAGCTTGAAGACAGCAGATGAAAAACACAGAAACCAGACAATGTTTGTGTTTAGTCACTCCCAACCTGTTCATACCCATGCGTTGGTACAAAAACACACTTAAAGAGCCATTTATTTTCAGATGACATGTAACAATTTATCGCACACTGTAAGTACTGATAACCCCCCAAGTTTATGAACTACTAATTCATCCTAAGGCTCCTTGGCACAGCTTCTCAGTGTTCAAATTGCAGTATCAAAAGAGCCAGCTTTCTAGTAATATTTTACTATGATTTATAGAACACGTCGAAGCCAGGAATGCCGTAAAACACGTCACAACTGCATCGAAGGGACAGATTCAAAGCCTGCTGAAGCCCGCAACATTTTCCCATCCGTTTTAGGAGCCTGGAGCAGAGCCCAAGTCAGCAAGAGCCGAGAGTTTTACTTCCCAATAATGCTCCTTCCACCCGTGCACGCTGACTGTGCGGATGTGCAACACACCTACACGCACAGGCACACCGACGCTAACGGGGTGGATGTTAGCAACACAGCTCTGCTCTCCTACAGGCACAGCCTGAGCTTTCCCTGCGTGCTGGTGAGGGAAGTGGGGCCGTGGCTGTTCTGCCACACAGCTCCTTCCAAGGTTTGGAGCGCCCTGATTCACGTTAGCCAAGTATTTTTGGCATGCTAGCAGTCAAACAACGCCTGCCTCCAGCAGCACCGGGCTGGGCGATGACAAGGGATAGTTTCCCTTTCCTCTGGCACACCCAGCCAGGGTGCCCTTAATTGAGGCTCACATTTAAGCACACGCACATTCTCGTGGGTTTATACATAAACACCACATAAATAACTATGATATAAGAGGTTCACATTTTATCAGATACATTCAGAGCTGCGTATGGCAGCAGTGCTGACAAACACAGACAGATGCAATATTTAAAAGCAGCAACCTGCAGGAAAAAAAAAAAAAAAAAAGTTTTTTGAGATAGACAGGAGGGACTAAGATCCAGCAGGGGACAAATTAATTAACACAGTCAATAATGATCCCAAACGCGAAATGCCCCTTACAGTTCTGCGTCTAGATGCTCCCAAAGGATTCAGCCTTCGTCAGAACTTGGCATGAATTGGCAGAATTCCACCAAAATCTGTGTACACTGATTTCTATCACAGCATTAGGCTGCTTTCTGTATTGTTGGTCACTTTCGTCCTTACTCATTTGAACAACGCTGTTTGTCCTTCTGGCTAATGTGCAGACTGACCCAGAAATCTCATCCCAGCTTTCTCTCCAGAATGTCTTCCCATGGTGGAGATGAAGGTTTGGGCAGCGTTTTGTACCCCTGAGAAGGTATCTCTCAGGAAAAAAGGCCCACAGAAATAAATGTGGGCAAGTCCTTGGGGCTATGTGACAGGAATATTCACGTACTGCTTTTCTGTTTCTCCTAAAATGAGCCAGTATTTACTGGAAAATCATTTGACAGGATTCTACTCTAAATCAGCTTAAGTCACATGCTGGAAACACTAAATTTACTTTCTTATGTGTTTGGAAATCCTCAAATACAAAAATAAAGGACACGACTCAAACCCCCTGCACTCAAAAAAGGCTTGCTAATGCGACTGAAGGCAAAGCATACGATGAACACACATCGTTGCTGATTTAATTTACAAAGAGCAAACACTAAATGAAGTGTTTTCATTGAATATATCACGCGTTACACACTTGGGTCTGGCTGGCATGGCTGAACCAAGCCAATGGCTGCTGGAAGAAGCTCTCTCTTGTCCTGCCTGGTTCCTGATGCTGTGCAGTGCTTGCCACACTTCCCTGGGCTGCCAAAGCTCAAAGCAACCCGTGGTGAGCTGAGAGGCAGAGCACACTGCAAAGAGGCCCTCAGCACTCCCCAGGGCCACTGGTGGCCAGCAGGCACAAAGAGCGCAGAACCCCTTCCCTGTAAGATTCTGACACGTTTATGATTATCTGTGGAGGAACCTCAACTCCAGTTTTGCTTTGTTTACAGTTTTTGAAGGTGGAAGTACCACTAAAATGACTGACTTCTCTTTGGCCAGCATGCAATGTGATAACACAAGCATCTCTTCTAGAGCGTGAATGATTTTAAAATGCGTCATTAAAATACTATTACTTGAACTTTTAAAAGTAAATAGGACTAATTCTGTTCCAATTTATGCCTTTCTGTCACCAAGAGCTGGTCCTCAGGAAGGAGCTGGAAGGCTATCAAGACTACATGGAGACACATTTACTCCTGCTTTACAGATCTAGCCTGGGGCCCTTTCCTCATCAAAAAGGAAGAGACGTTTAAATCTGCCAGTACTGGAAATAATAATTTTGTTGGTGATTTTAAACTTCAATCAAATGTGAATGCAAAATATTGAAGAAGAATGAGTATTAGGGTTTAAAAGGCCTGAAAAGGAACAAAGGAATGAAGTTAAGACAGAGAGAAGCAGCACATCAGTACTTATGACGATGGAGCGTTAGTCACACAAAATACACAAAATAGCCATTATTTAAATTACCCGTTGAATCAAGGTCATTTTCTAGGTTAGTAAGCTCATCTCCACCTCCAGTAAAAGAGCATTCAGGAACCTCCTCGTTAGTATCTATCTCAATATTATCATCATCCTCATCCTCATCTGTAGGAACATACAGCATTAAGGTTAGTATTTTCTTATGTACATGCACCACGTTGCTAAAAAAAAAAAACGAATACTTTGGAGAACAAGCTGGGTTACGATTAAAATGCAAATCATGAAATAAGTCTGGAAGCAGATTTCACCCTGTCCACTCATGGATTTATCTTTAAACTGATGCAACCCGATACACACACAGGGAGCTCTGCTGGAAGCTCCTGCTTCAATAAAGGCAGAGCCTGGCCTCAGCAGTGGCTGCTCGCTGCGCTGAGTGGCTGGCTAACTCGAAAAAGCACATGTGCTCTTCCTTATAACTCGAGCCATAATTACTTCCCCCAGGCTCCCAGTTCTCCGTAACACAAAGTGGGATACAGGTGCTGAAGCCGGCGTATGGCAGCTTTGAACGGGTCTGGCCAGTAGCAGGAACTAGGAGCTCCAGTCTCTCCAGAACGGCAGCAGCTCCCAGGACTGGGCTCCAGCTCAGCCAGCCTTGCTGCTCCTTACCTGGCGCCGGACAGCACAGAGCAGCGACACCTGTGCCTCGCTGAGGTCTTTGTGCCTGCCACCACCGGCAGGAACATCACCCCCTGGGACATGAGGCTTGGCAAGCAGGGAGCTTGGGTGCAGCAGGAGCACGCTCTCGCATTGCAGCCTTACTGCACCACTCTGAATCAGGATTGTTTGTCAGCCATGCACATTTTAAATAGAATAATAATAATAATTACGCTTGATATTTTTATAGCACCCCTCTGCTGGGTTTCTCAGAGCGGCTCATGAATATCACTTGTAAATTAGCCTTGTAATGTTTTATGAAGCAGGTGATTATTATAATTACAATTACGATGATGATGTAGGCAAATCATGGTGCAGAAAGAGTAAGTAACCTGAGGAAGATCAAATGGCAAGTGTCGAATTGCGAAGCAGATCCCAGAAATAATTCTGACTCACATTTTCAATACAAATACAGTGAAATTAAACAAGGTCCATAAAAGCTAGATGAGTATTTTCAAAGCATGTAGCTGCATTGTATTTATTCACCTTTAGTTTCGTATCATGAGCTATCTACACTTGTTCAGACTTATATGAACATTTTTTTCCTATGTATGTGTGCATGCGTGTAACAGCGATGAAAAAGAGAAGGCTGAAACACGCCAGGAGAAAGACTATGCATACAGTAACTACAGGAACTTTAAAACATTGCACAACAGGGAAAAATACTGACGGTAATTACAGAACAGTGGCACATTCCAACACCATATAAATAAAAAGGATCCCAAATACAGTACCAAGATGCCATAATCCTGAGTAACAGAGGTTTGGGATCGGTGCCGATCGCTCTTCGTCTGAAGCACACTTAAACCCACCCTCGGACCTGAAGACTGCTCTTCAGGCCCACGCTGCTGACACTCAGGCCATGCAGCTGTTTCTTGTCCTTACTTCTTTATCTCCATTGTCCTCACAGTTCTCATTTTAGGAGCCTTCTGACTTTGTGTGCCTCTGCTACTTTTTTCTAACCAGCTGCTCCCTCAGTTCCTCTGTAGTTAATCAGACTTCGTGCAGCTTTGCCAACTCAGAGACAGGCTCTTGCTATGACAAAGGCACAAAGACGTTTCTAGATCAGTGTCTCATTCGGTACCAGTTGCATGCAGAAGCAGCCTGCATCAGAAGGATGTTGTAGGACTCCTCCACTTCAGCTGACCATGGCTTCCCTGGTCTCCTCTCTCCTAACTCTCACTGGTCCCTGGAAGATGCAGCTCTCACCCAGCGCAGCCCAGCTTGAGCAGGGTGGCTGCACAAAACCTGGTACCTGCCAGCAGACGGTTCTTCAGGTGGGCAGAAACACTCAGCACTGTGCAGTGCTCCTTCTGCTCCCATTTACATCAACAGATGTAAGCAGTTCTATGACCTGGACCCTAACTCCTTCTGGTAGCAGGGAGGCAGACGTATGAAGCAGAAGATTTACCACGTTGGCAGGGGGATGGGGTAAAGAGCGGACTGAGGATAAAGGTTCCATGTTCTTCAAGCGAATTAAAAAAGGAAACGTGTTTAGGAAGCATGTTACAAGAAGATTTTGCAATTATAAATGATAAAAGATACAACATGACTAAGAGATAACAAGATGTCTTTCATGAAAAGAAAAACTACTACTGTGAAAAACTGAAACCACTTGGTCTAGAAGCAGGGCACATATTTAGAAGACTGCAAGAAATGATTCCTAGATAAACACATAAATGTGGATCCTAGAAAGACAGCAAACCTTTACCATGTTAGAAGAATTTTTTTTTTTAAAGGATAAGTAAGTAAGGTAAAAACCAAACAGCATGATCATTATCTACATAGCCTGGACTGGAGACTGACACAGAAAAAAAAAGACTCTTCTGGAACCATACGGAAATGCCAGAATATTGGTGGAAAAAAGATCTACGTATGAAGAAATTGCCGCAGACTGTGCCAACTTCAAGACAAAATTAAGGAGGAACAATTTCCTTAGTGGGGCAAAGTACTTCTGGGGGTTGGAGCACATCTGTGGGAGAAGTATCTGTAAGCATCCACTGCTGCTGCATGAGCAGGACTTGCTCTTTAGGGAAGATGTCTCAAGCCTCCAGCACTGTCTCCAGAAAATCTTTCAAGTTTGTAGACACTGAGATATTTAATTTCTCTACTTTCAGGTACAAAGTTCACTTAAGGCTATGGGATGTGACAGAAGCATCTGAACAGTAACAAAGGAAGCAAAGCTGGGGAGCAGAAGAAAGGTAGCATTGAAACAGTCGTTCAGGTGTGCAAGAAATCAGATGTCAGAAGAAGAAAGTACAGCGGTAACTGCCAGCAGATACGACGACTGCTGTTCAGAACACTAAACTGAGGACTTGGCCCTGGTTTATGAGTCGGAGACCAAGCACGGTACGCTCCCTTGAAATCACTGCCTCAGAAGTAAAATCTCTGATGTTCCTTTAAAACTTTAGGTACAAAGCTTTACATGTACCAGCTGGCTCACATGGTAAGATTTGAAAACGCAGTCCATTTCCCCAGTTTTTGTTATTAATCCTCTTTTTTTTTTTTTTTTGGTCTCACTCCACATGTGGATGCTTCTTTTCCTCTGCTCTTCCCTTCTTGCTCTTCTGATGTCTTTCTTCTGTTCCAGTCTTGTGTCCACCCTCTTCTCCCTTTGCAGTTTTGCCTGTTTGGGGCACTTATCTCACCAAAGCCTGCCTTTCCCCTGCCCCTCCCTCCCTCCCTGCCCACTCGCTGCCTGAGACATGAGCCCTTCCTTGCCCACACCTACTGAAAATGACTGGGCTTTGTAGCGAAGGATGCTTCTCATCCATGAAAGGTTGTGCTTGCCATAGGCATTTTGGTTTGGCAGACCACAATTAAAAGAAGCCTTCTAACTGAGAATGTAGCACCAGTGCTAAAACAGAAAACTCTCAATAAGCACACAGAAACATGGATCGGATTTTCAGCCCCAACACTCAGCAAGAAGTTAGTCCTTAAAAAATTCAAACTCCCAAAGATGAAATACATTTTTTTTTTTCTGGAAAAACTGAATTAAGAGAGAGGAAAATGATGTGCTACATTCCCTTTTTGCAAATTAAATGTAGCAATCAATGCAAAAGAAGAGATTAATGAAACATAATGGACAAGAGAGCTTGGAAGACATAAGATATTACTATAAGCTTGTCATGGGTATTGTACAGGGAATACAGGACTATAGAGGAAAAGAACTGCTACGTGTGGATGCAATTAGGGGTAATATCCAGAATCCAGTCAGAAAAACGAGAGTCTGTCTATTCAATCCATATTTTTGGTGGAAATCAAATTATGAAAAAGACTCAACCCAGAAACAATTACCATATATTTGGTTTATAAAGTGTTGGTGCCACTTCCTAGAACTACTCCACTTCAGAAGAACCAGTTTCTGGCGTAGGGACGTGCGGGGCACCTGGAATTGCCAACGGTGTGGCAGAAGCACATGGCAGGTGCACACCTTCCCCTTTAACAGCGCTGAAACTCTCCAAGCGTGTGCACCGTCTACACATAAACACACAAAATCTGTGCCCCATCCCTGCAGCTTTGTCCAAGGTTTTTGTTATCTTGGATAAAGAACCTGAACCCTAGCCAACACAGACAATGGAAATTCCCTTGCTTTAATGGGAGATGAACACTTCCAGGCTGTTTGCACAAGGGCTAAGGGCCTTGTCACTGGTCACCACTGAGTTTGGCCCACCTGGCTAAATTTTCCCAAAGAAATTGGTTGGAACTGCAGTGGAAACAACTGCCCACATCCCTCTCTTTTTTCTTCTCTTTTTCATTAGGTTGCAAAGTTTGCTTCAGACTTGAGCAAACTTTGAGACAGTATTTTTGCTAATTTTTAACGAAGTCTTACTTCCGCCCCATTAGGAATTTAATTTCCCTGCTTATCGGTGAAAAGAATTATTTGGTAAGCTTGATTTTCTGGGCTAAGAGAGAAAAACCGAAGACCAGACCCAAAGGGAGACAATACATCAAATTGCTTTTCTCTTGGGTGTTAAATGGAACAGAAGCACAGGATTTAGGCAGCAATAAGAATATATTTAAACATGTATGCATATAAAAAACATAGAGTAAAAAGAAAAAACCTTGTTGTTGAACCTACATGTACTGTGAATGTGAAGCTGGATTTTCCTGACACTTTGGCTTACACGTTAGTATAAGAAACACAATTTCCCCTCAGAATATGTAGGAGACACTAAAAGAGCAAGAAGTCTGTACTGAAATCTGTGTTCAGTACCCATTTGAGTTTGAGTGACACTACATTACTCCAGCTCGTAGCACTGGCAGCTATCTGAATTTTAATGACATTTCAAAGTCAGTTTAATAACATTATAGCAATATTACAACTCAAAACCTGTAAAGGCAAGTGGTATGTCAAAGGACTGCCATTAAAATCAAAAGGTTGTTGCCCCTGCCTCCCATAGGCCTCCTTTAAAATTCTCCTCCAAAACGGTCTTTTGAACACATTTCATATAAAATAAATTCTCTTAAAGTACTTCTAACGTTGTTTTCCCCAAATAATATGTCTACACTCATGCATAAGATAGATATTGAAGACACTTTAAGCAGCAATCATGGGATGCTACCAAAATTATGGGCAATGACACACCCCTATAAATGGGCCAACAGGAGCCACTTTTCACACAACACTTCCTCTTCCAATCACATATAAGCTTTTCTTCTAATTGTTGGAAATTAAGTGTCACAACCTGATTTAGGACACATGTCTACCGCCAGCCTTTCGATACGTGCACCTGACAAACAACAATTACCTCCAATAACGTTCTGAAGTGCGAATAAAAGTGATACCCAAAAAGAAGACCGGCGTCTAGGTTGCCATAGGAATAAGATACGAGGTTCTTGAGCTCACCTCCAGATGCCTTTGACCTTTCTTTCAACTTTTCTGCAGCCATTTCAGTGTAGCTAGGAAGTTCTGACATCTTCACTCCAGATCGAGCTTCTGCTATTAGCTGACGAGCTCGCTCTCTCAGCTGCCGACGCCGCTCTTCATCTTGCTGCTAAGATATATTGAACAGTTGCCAAGTCAGTAATTGACAGAAATGCAATTTCATTCTCAATCTGATCATCATGATAGTAACTGGTTTACAGCACGGTGCTTGGCCCACATTACAAATAGGATGCTCAGTATCAGTTGGGTGTCACACCACGATTTTTAAAGACTGCTATGAATCAGATTTTTTTAAAGCACTCCCCAAATTGTTAGTGCATTGGAAACTTAATTATTTACAATTTAAAGAATTTACAACTTGTATTCTTGAAAAACACGCTGATGAAAATTCTCAGAAACTTTTGTCTCACAGTAGTAACTACAGAAAGTCTCTCTGTGGTTACAGAAATGGTTTAAGTAGAATTATTTGTTTCAGAAATATCCTCTCATAGCACGGAACTGAGAAGCCAGATGTTGCTCTTGGTTAATCCATCCACTAAGCTCACCTCTGAGTGCAAAGCAACGGTGAATCTGTGCTACGGAGAGGAACCTGATCCTTGGACTTCGATGGATAAATCACCAGGAGGAGACCAAGGGGGCCAACCCTAGCGCCCTGTGGTGGAGAGCCGGCCTGGCAGGCTTCCCGCCAGCCTGGGACAGCATTCCACACCTGCAGATGCTGGTAAGGGCTGCTGCTAAGTGCTATTTACTTTAAGCAGCCATTAATAAAACAAGCCCAAAATACTAATTAGGGACATTTTAGCCATTTCCATGTAAATTGTTTGTTTGTAGCTATTTACTCATCATTGTTCTCGGCACAATAGAAGAAATGCAAATGAATGAATCAGAATGCAGCCCTAATGGGACCTTCTGTTTATAACCATTAGCCCAGAGGTGTGCTGTAATTCAATCCTCAAGCAGCGAGATTTAGCCTCATTAACAGCTTGCATGGGCAGGTTACAACTCATAAAACCCTACGGTAAACAAAGTGTATGGACACAGCACAATATCCTGCGCCTGAGTGACAGAGCGCTGATTCCCTATCAGATTGCCTCGATTTACTTTTCTGCTCATGTCCTCACCCTACAAAGACGCTGTGCCTGGCCCTGCAGCAGGATGCTCATGGCTTTGTTTGCTTTCTCACCCTGCAAGGCGCAGAGCAACAGTCCCACCAGCAACTTGTTTGCAAGGGCACACGCGGGAAAGAAAACTCCCTCTGCCTCTGTGCCCTCTAACAGATCAATTTAATTTCACTTACAGCCAGCCACCTGGCACAGCGAGCCATTTGATTCCAACCCGCGCTATTCGGTAACATTCATTACGTTTAATTTTACACGGAATAAAACTGCTCAAATCTCTACAACGTGCAACTCCCAGTATAAATGAACCTGCGGGTTTGACTGAGATGGCTTTTAAAAAGGGACGTGCACGACTTCTGTTCAGGTTCCCGCGTGGTTTCACTGCTCATCCCCTGCTCCAGGCGTAGTTTGAGGCAGGGCCGTTCTGCTCCCTCCTCCTGCACGGAGCGCGGTCATTAGCATCCCGGGGATCGCGAGCAAACACAGATTGCTGCGGCTTGTGGAGCTGCTGATTAAGCCAATCATCACCAGCGGATAAGAGAAGCCCAGCACATTTATTGCTTAAATTCAGTCCGTGTGTCTGGACCACTGGTTACTGAGCTTGGCAGAGGAAACGCTCATGTAAGAAACAACGAAATGCAGAACAGAAAAAGTATGTGAGCCACAGGGGGTAAGTCTGGAGTTGCAAAACAATTATTAAATAGCAAATTACCCCACTCGGTTTTGCCTAGGAAAGTGCTGGGGAGAGGCTTGAGCAGGGAATTCTCTCGTCTGGAGAAAACAGCCAAGGGGACGGAGGAGTTAAAGCCCACAGAGCGAAGCTCTGCACCAGCAAAGGGAGCCGCAAACACATGCAGCAATTGTTTCCATCCCATTTCAATCCTGAGGAGCAAACCGGGCAGAATCTTCCCCCCCAGCCCGGCCCCAGACATGCCAAAGGGACAGGGAAGCTCACCCGACACCCCCCGCCAATTACTTTGCGACAATTACTTTTGCGGTCTAAAATTCTGCCACGCGGATGCACAGCAAGGCAAACTTCACCATTTAAGGACAAACTCCTCAAGAATAAGTAATGTAATTCCTTGTTTCCCTCCTAGAAAAATGTATTGGTATGCAATTTTTATATTTCACAGTTCACCGCCATCTCGGCAAGCTTTCTTCCACTGCTTCAATGGTGCTACTTTTAATTTTATCCTCCTTAGTCCTCGTAATTAAAGTGATCAGCAGTGGCATCCCAGCGGCTTTGACACAGCCACAACCCCCAGCAGCCTTCTGCTTTTAAGAGGAATGGGAAGAGAAAGGGCTGGAGTTTCATTTCGCCGGCACAAGAAGCCAAGCTCCTCCAATCCCCAACTTTATCCAATTGTTCTTTCGGCAGCCTTTGGATCTTAAGAAGCGCCTCGGCCCGGCTGCCGTTAGGGGGTCCCTTTTGTACTCGCCGCGGACGCTGCTCGGGCCAGAAGCGGTGCCCTGGGTTGGGAAGGTGAATTCCGACCCGAAATGCTGCCGGGGCCAGGGGGTGCGGGGGGAGGAATCCACCCCAAAAGCCATGTTCCTGAAATTGCCACAAATTCTGCTACCTAAATAATAATAATAATAAGAAGAAGAAGAAACAACCAAAACCTCTGCCAGGGGTTTCCACTTGGCCTTTGAGAGAATTTTGGAAGGATGTAAACCGAGCTTGCACCACAAATCTGGTAATGTGTTATCCTCTCCCCAAAAAACATCTGTGAGCTGCATTTATTTGACATTTAAAAGGAAAAGTCTTCGCCATGACCAGAGACTGTGGGGGTTAAGATCAGTGATGCTCCCTGCACTAAATCCTAGCAGAGCTGTCGGA
>VXAV01008508.1:107773-158268 GCA_013399715.1 Alectura lathami | reverse complement strand
AATTGCCATGTTCTGCCCCAGCATCCAAGGGAAAGATCCTGCCTGGCCCCTCTTCCATCACCAGGCAGGAAGGAGGGCTCTGCTATCAGCCATTCAGATAGGAAAAGCTTCAGTGCTTGTCCAGAGGCAAGGATTACCAAAATGCACCTATTCAGTTCTTAGAGAAGACAGAATAAAACTAACTAAATAAATAAATAAATAAAATTACATGAACTTTAAAGGTTTGGGCAGGCTGGGTTTTACTGCGACCTTGATCAGCTCTTGTTTGAGTAAATAGGATTTGGGATGAAACATTAAAACTGTTTAGCAGATCTTTTCAAACCATTTCAAACTTTTCTTATGTTGGTTTATAATATAAGCAGACATGCTTGTAAATGGCCACACCTGCTCATTTCTCTGGGGATGGCCTGATCTCTGCCTCTCCTAACAAAGAAAGGATGGGGGGAAAAAAATCAGCCTTTCTTGTTGCAAAACAGAGTGGAAAGTCAAAATCTTTCTCAAGTTTGTCCCATCTGGTCAGATTAAATCTTTGAGCACCCTGGGGACCACGTTTCTGTTTGGTCTCTGCTGCTGCTTCAGAACAGCTCCAAAGACACAGGTAGTGAGCAAAATGTGCAAGACTTAAACTAAATTGCACTGGGTTTACATCTCGGTATCTATTGGGATCACAGGGAGCCATCAGCGCTGGAAAGAAAGCCACGAACATCTCAGGTATTTTCTGCCTTCTGTGTCTGCACTGGCTGCCCAAGTGTCAGTAAGCAAGATGCAGCTTGAGAATATTTTTCATGAACACATAATATTGCAGAAAGTATTAAACCACTTGTCATACAGAAGGAGCTCACAGCCTGTGCCACTGATCGACTGATGAGACAAGACAGAAGTAACCCAAAGTCCCAAACTGGAAGAATCACCACCAATGTTGTAACAAAGCTTTAGGAAAAAATAATATAAAATAAAATAAACAAACCTTGTAATAGAATGGGGATGTGTGGCTGCAAAACGGGGCTGTGTGGCTACCAAATGGCAAAGGACTCCCTAAGCTAGGAGATGTTTTTAAAGAAACGCTAGTCACATATATGTTATTTTTTTAATATCACCGATTTTGTTGTGCAAAACCTACAGTCCATTTGGCACAGTTTTTCCGGCGCCAAGAATGCCAGCCTCAGACAAATAATCCATTGATAATTTAATTCCTTGTGTCATTGTGAAGGGGATAAATTCTTAGTTTACTGAAAGAAAAAAAATATATATGTGGAAAAAAAAAATCAAAGACTAAGTAAGTATCACCTTGTGCCGCATCCAAGGCCTCTTGCTGGCTGTCTGGCTGCTCTTTTGTAGGCAACAAGGAGCTGAACGCTCTCTGGCTCCTTAGATCTGGCCCAACAAATGCACTGCCAGTCATGCACATGGATCCAGCTTAAAACCCAGGGTGAGCCTAAAAGAAGCTAGTCAAACTGGCACCTACTCATGCAGAAGGAGATAGATTTGTCATGACAGGCTGATTATTCAATGTAAAGAAACAGTTTAGCTTTTCTAATCTGGTACAAATACATCTTTCTCAGAGAAAAAAGTAAAAGGTCTAACAGTTCAAGTATTTAAAGTAAAGAAACCAACAAAAAATTGTAACGTCAAAGCCAACCGTAGGTATTTGTGCTGGCGCATTCTGCACACCAGCCCCGCAGTTCTATTCAAAGAAATAAGATTTAACCCATTTAACCCCTTCGGAGCCACGCAGCCCCGCGATGACCGAGGCGTTCCCATCCCACGCTGCACCCCTCCTGCGGGTTTGTGCTCCCCCCGCCCGGGCTCTGCAATTAAGGCCGACAAGCACCCAAGCCTGCTACACCCGTCACCACGGCTGGCAATGCTGGGGGCACTACCCACAGACCGAGGCCGTGCACACAAGGCCCGGGGTCGCCGGGCTGAAGGCGGCGTTGCCTTCCAGCACCCTAGTTACAGGCAGAGGGAAGGGAGCTGCTTACTCATTGCAGGAGTCAACGTTTGTAGGGCTCCACTTAAGGGATTTTCTCTTGTGTAAACTTGACTTTATAATTTCCAAAAAAAAAAAAAAAGAAAGGGGGTTATGAAACAAAGCGTTTGGCAAGCGGAGCGGATGCGCGAGCCCCAGAGTGGAGTGCCCCCGGCCAAGGCGGGGCGGGCTGGGGGCTGCCCCTGCCCTCGGTTCCGGGGGGCGCGGGACAGCTGCCGCGTGCTCGCAGAGCAAGGAGCGAGCGCAAAGCGCCCGCCTCCCCAGATCCTATTTTCCTGGTTTTTTTTTTTGAAAATGTCCTGCAAACTGCTGGCAGCTTGTTTTTAATGGAAAATACCAATCGCCTAGGATCTATACCTAGCCTTTTGCCAATAATGAGAAAACTTCACCTTCTGTCCCCAGCAATTCTTAGGAAATCTTTTGCTGTTATTCCTACAAATCCAATTACAGATTGTTGAGTAGCTAGTGGAGTAAGCTTATTGAGGAGTGTCACATCACTAAGTCGTGCGTATGTGTTTCAGTTTGTAATGTGGTCTGAGCCGCTGTAGAGGTGTCAACTTAAAATGCAAGTAAGTAGCAGAACAGGGCTAATCCCAGGCACTACTCCCCTGCAGCCAAATTGTAGCGCAATGAATGACAGTGGAAATGCAAAGATGCCACTGTGCTTATCACACACAGCCAGATGGTGGACCTGGATCAATGCACACATGCCACGATCAATGCATTTGATAAAGAATTAAGAAGAAAACTGTACATGTTATCAAAGAACTTGTACATGGCATAATTATGATTCTGCATGTGCTTACTGATGATATTGGAGACTCAGAGGCAGGTGATAATGAAACTGATAGGAAGAAATAGCTTAAAGGCTACAGCATATGGCCTCAGCACTAAGAAATCTTGTCAAATAGTTCAGAAAGCTTTTTTAACTGTTATTACAGGCTGCTCATAGTGCAAGCTGGTGGCAACGTTTTAATTTTTTTCTTCAGTCTGAAATGTCAAAAAGTTACAAAAGCTAGACTTTTCAGAGCGGCTCAGAAAATAATTAAGATGCTATTGTGTTTTAAACACGGCAAAAGAAATTACAGGGAGAGCCCGCGCTCCCAGTTTTTGGAAGGTGGTGGTTGGGCGTTTTTTAAGATACATAATTGCATCTCCCCTGAATTGCTGTTGTTGGACTTCAGGGGCGGCTGTGGCGGTGCAAGGAATGTGTCTGGTAACAACTTGCACGCCAATTTGCACAGACAGGGTCTGATACTAGTTCTCATTGCAGGCTTCGTGCTGCCCTGCTACCACTTGTGCTCTGCCAGCTGCATTGCAGCTACCATGCGTGTCAAAGAAGGTAATTAAAAATTCGTGGAAAATGGTATAAAGTGCTCAAAACAGCATATACGTTTATAGCGCATAAAAGGTCCCTAAAATACAAATTCTCATGCTCCAGTTGATAGATGAGCTGTCTAATCAACGCCTGGACGTAACTTAAGTGCTCTCATTAGTGTGAAGACCTTCAGGCTAAATAAGACTAAATCCCTTAAAAATTGCTTCTGCAATAGAAAAATCCCCCATACCATTTTCCTCTGCCTAAATCATATCAATTAAAAAGAGGGGGGGGGTGGGGGGGGGGAGAGAGGCATTTTCACATGACTTTGTTTTAGCTGACACTCCAAAAACTATCTCCTGAATCCAATTTAAAATGTTGCAGCGAGAAAAGTTCATTAGCAACCAAAGAACAAAAAACCACGCTGAGTTTGGTTTCTCTTTCGATTTAAACTCGGATCTCTAATCAGCGCGGAGGCGTTCAATGCCCACTGAATCTTTTACCTTTGCTTTTTTTTTTTTTTCCCAACCCTAAATATTTAATCAACAGTGCCCGCTGCGGTTTTCCATGTGGATTTTATAATTTCTCAGGAGGAGCCCCTGCAAGGAAGAAGCACGCATTTTGCCTGGTTTGTTTGCGGCGCAGCCCCCCAGCCCCAGAATTTCAATTTGTACCGACAAACCATTGGGTATTAAACGCTAAAGGCACGCAGGGCGCATAAAGGACTGATGGCTTGATTAGCTCTTGTGGTGCGATTGAAGGAGCTGTCTCTCTCCCCGATTCTCCATTTTGAGAAACACTTTGATCTCTGTTCAAGTCAATTCATGAACATCAACTGACAAGGCTGCCTGAAACACCCCGATGGTTAGACCCAAACCCGTAGCAAACTATTTGGTTTCATTAAGGCTTCGGGAGAAGTGACCAGTGACAGTCCTTTCATTCCGAAGCCAACAGGCAAGCGCTATTTAAACTGCGCACAACGCGCTGCGGCGGGACGCCACGCTACAGTCGGCCCCTTCGGGTCGAGCTCCCGCACCTCCTGGTTTTATGACACGGGGACTGCCAAGCGTGGGACAGAAGGACCTGAATGCCACTCAGGGCGCTGGGTCTCCGCGAGGGCTTTGCTGCAGTAACCTCTTTCCAGGGCTTCTCCTTGTTTTTGCGCTGCCCTCTGCACAGAGCCCCACTTCAAAGGGCCGGGCGGTGCCGCGGGGCTGTCAGTGCGGGTCAGCAACACCGGAGCGGAAAGTGGCTGCAGTGCCGTGGCACAAAGAGCCTCCGCGGCCGGAATCAAACAGAGCCCAATTAAACTGATCATAACGTCCCAGTGAACACGAGGAAGCTCACCTGGTATTTCTGGACTTCTTGTGTGAATTCCCAACTCCGCTCGGTACTTGGTACTATAATTACCCTGACCAAAATACTGTGAAATTACTGCTCTGATCTACTAATGGCTGCAAAAAATCAAGCCGTCGTGGTTTCATGCCAAGGGGCCGTAGCGAGGTGGCGCAACGCTTTCCGACAGAGACGACAACTTCTAAAAACTCAAAAGGGAAAATTAACGGGATGTGGTTTATGTTGCCAAGGCCTGTTCATTAATTACCAATTTAATCACTGCTGGAGGCATGACATTACAAAAATCTGGCTGAAAGTTCTAATAGATTATGAAGACCACCTAAGAAGAGTGACCAAGAAATGTACAAAACAATTAATACTGTTTCACTGCTATCAAAGACACTCAGATTATTTTACATCAAGTGAAGCAAAAGAATTAGTAGCTTCACAGTGCCACCACTAGGAACTGTAAATACAATGGCACACAATTAGTAATGCACATGTGACTTTTCGTTCAAGGCATATATCCTTGGGAAAGCCAGAACATGATAAGGAGAACAAAAGAAACATTTTTAAATGAAATGAATAAAGATTTTAACTCTACCCTTGTGCATGCTGAGCAGCAACAGAATAGGCGATGCAAAATACAGCTCTAAGTGACGGCGATATCATCCTGGGACTCACGACGGCGGGCACGGAACATCCGCGCGCAAAACGGCCGCGGTTATTAGCAGCGGTGTGAAAAGAGCATTCGAGATGCTCAGGAAGCCGGGTCTCGCCTCACACACAAAACAGGATCTCTGAAACACCGAGAGCTCTTTTTGTTTGCTAATATTTATCATCGGAGAGAAAATGCTTCAAGGTTTTGAGCTCCTGTTGTTCAGCTGATCTGAAAATTCAGCTAATAAGCTGACGGCATATTTTCTGTGCGCGTGCAAGGTATGGCTGCCAACTACACAGCACCTTGAGCTGACACAGACATGTATTTGTACATGTAGAACTGGTGGAAACAGATGCAGCTTATGGAAAAAACACCAAGAAAATCCAGCTGAGAATCTCCAGTATTTGTATCTAAAACTCAAACTGCAGAGCGTTTGTCTTGCACTATCAAAGGTTACGCTTTATTCATGAAATCCCTCCTGCTATAAAAGCAACAGTGCATACTAATTCTTCTTCTAACTGCATTTAGTTGCCCTAATTGATTTATTTTCCCAGCTACGTCGGGCAGTTTGCCACAGAACTATTGCCGTACAGTGAAATATCACAGCTGCATGGTCCGAAAGTGCTTAAACGGACCAAATACAAAGTCAAAAGACACAGAACCCTCCTGGAAAGTTACAGAGAATTTCTACTTTTCCCGTTTTGAGCCATGGTAAACAGAAGAACTTGTTTGTTCTTGCCATCGAAGCAACGCGATCAGGCTATCCCAGCCTCAGCATGTCATTAGAAAGAAGGAACCAGCAGTTCAGTGGTGTTTTGAAGTGTTCAGCCAGCAGGGCTAACCTTCATTTAAAGAATGCATATTGTTAAAACAGCTATAAAACTTGGGATGCTCATGCAATGTAAATACTACACAGCACGGCGTTATCAGCTTAAACCATATTTAACCACTTTACAGAGGCATACATACAAGCCATATAAATGAACAACAGGGAATAAGTTACCAAAGCTCAGGGATTACCAAAATAATGTTCAATCTTTTTACCAATTAGATGGTAACTGCTTCTTTGTAATCTGGGCAAGATCTAGCGATCGTATCTAAATCTGGTCACAATTATCAGCATGACAGGCTGGTCTTTTTTCAATCGATATTTTCCAATTATTATTAAAGGACCAAGGTTGCCATTGCAAAGTCCTACACCTCACTAAATTTATGTTAGATGTTTAATTAATAAAGGTCAGCTTCCCTCTAAACCAAAACCAAGATAGGAATAACTTAGTCATGTGCTCTTACATGAATTAATACCACCCCCTCAATCACAGACACTTATTTGCCAGCCAGGGAGACCGCAAAAAATTCCACTGATGATCCAGATGCCTTTCCTAATGCAGTGTAAGAAGGGAATTTGGTTTCAGGTATAAATAGAAATAACTGAAGAATGCTATCTGGTCTGCATTTTCAAGAACCTGTTAACATTTTTGGAGGAAAGAATATTTGCAGTGCTAACTTGATGTTAAGGCACCTTTCGGACTAAAATACCCTGTTTTTGTTGTCTGCTGTGAACATGCATTCTGTCCCACTTCTGTTTGTGTTGACTACTGTTGGTCACACAGCACAGCAGGACAGTTAGGAGCTTATTTCCTCAGATTCCTGCAGACTATTGAGGGCATGATCATTAAATCAAACTGTTTAATAAAGCTTTTCTTTTTGCGCACTTGCTCAGAAAAATAATACTTTATTTTTATTTTATTGCAGCTGGAATATCCTGTGTCTGTGCAAATGCATGCCATCAAAACTAAAGAGTATACAAACCCATTTCATTTTAGGTTCTGTCAGTTTCTGGAGCTTTTCTAAAAAGACTTCTATTTCCACCCATCCACTGCCGATGCAAAAACTGTTATCACTTTGCACTCAAATATTTATGAAAATGAAAAGTAATGGGCAAAGCAGATTGACACCTGAAGTAGAAAGAGCTTATTAAATATGAATTAGATACAGCTGCAACAAGTCCTTTGAGGAAGTGGCTAATAAAAAGCGATATTCTGAGCAGAAAGAAACAATCTCCAGGCATAACCCCTTCCCGCTGCCCTCTGCATGCGGGCAGTGTTTGCATGGTTGGAGGTAACAGCTTTTGGGGGAGGCACTTCGTATCTCCAAATTCTGTTACAAAAGCTGAACATAGTCCTCACTGCTCTTTCAAATTTTTGTTTTTATTTTTTTTATATGTAGGCAGCTATAGCTGTCTTTCAGCTTGAATAAATAAGAAATAATGGTAGCAGAGAGAGGTAAAACCAAATCTTTCTCTGCAGAAAGCAGGCTAGCAACAGTTGCTCTTAAGCACAGCAGCAGCGTCAGGACTGCTCTCTGAAAACACTCTTGGAGTTTGTATTAATATGGCTTTAAAAATGGAGCCTCTTACAGTTTTTAGGGCAGTCATCTTCACCATGCTGTTGTGAAGAAAGAATTTTCCTGTTTCACATAAGGCAAAAGACGGAGGGATTCCCTGTGGGCATCGCTCCCGCATCCCAGAACCAGTGCTAGATCCTAAATACAAAAAACTTTGGCCAAAACCATACGAGGAGGCCAGCCCTACATGTAAAATCACTAAGGAGGAATCCCTGGCTTGTGTAAAACCCAGATAACTTCAGGAGTGACCTGTGGCCCGTGTCTGGAAGACAACCACTCCTCCCAGATGAGCACCTTTCTCACAAAGGCCGTGCCGCATGGCATTCTCTGCTAAAGCTGTCTGCCTTGCAGATACAAGTTAAAAGGCTCTGACACATCATTTCAGAGATGCCAGAAACAAGACTGATGGGCATAATCTTAACTTCCACCCTTCTGTGTGTCCGCGAGGACAGAGCCTTGCTGTGGCACAACCTATTTCTGCCCCCCGACCTCATCCACCTTCAGCCTGGGGCTGAGCCCTACCAAGCGGCGTTCAACGCTTTGCTTTATTTTCAGACCCTTCAAGACGTAGCACCGTTCTCTACTATACAACACCCAAATCCTGCTCTGTAGGCAGAATTATTAATTTCTTCCAGGGCTTTTCTACAGTGCCCATTACTACGGTATTTAAGTGCCTCAGAAGCATGAGTCACATTCCCCTCTCCCAGCACCCCGTGGTGGTGTTATTACCCTGTCCTTTGGCTGAGAAATGAGACAGAGAGATCCACTAAAAGGATCTAACACTGGGTGCTCACCCTGGGAAGCATATTACCTGCTTTTCTCAGCACACTAAGCTTTATGCAGCCCTTTGTATATATGAAGCACTGCTCCAGCTGATTTCCCTGACAAACCTGGTTGCTCAGTACATCTGCAAATTAAACCTTGACCTCAAATGGCCATCCAGAAAAGAAGGATGCACAATTAATGACCGCTTGGAGGAAGTTTAGTTCAGAAGACTTAGCAGCACTGATCAGGAATTCTGAGAAAATTGCAAAATTACATTTAATTCTTTCAAACACCTTAGCAGTGACCTCATCCTCTCACTCCTTGCAATCTCTGCGCTGCTTACCGTACACCTTCCATCTCCTGCAACCAAAAGGACAGGGATCCTCTGGACAAACAGCCTGCACCATCACCTCAATCCTTCTGAGCTAAATGAGACACAATTGCTTTGGGGAAAATAGTATGCGATCACATAATTAAAGACTGCATCATAATGCATATACACAAAGGAGGTTAATTAAAGTTGCCTGTGCATTTCTTAACTCTAATTCCATTCTCTGTAATCACACTGACTCCACAGCCATAGCCATTTGAGTTTACAGAGTAAACGACAGCTGCAGTAAATTTCCATTCTTTACATGGACCAGTCATTAAAGAAGAACAAGACAAACATTTTGCAACTGGCCTCCACAGATATTTGCTGACAGGGCAGCTGTGCTGCGATTCAACCTCTATGGATTCCGCTCCACGTTCTCCAAGTGAGGACTCCCTGTTGGGAAGACCTTTTAGCCCTGAACCTCCTCAGTACTTCCCTTGCAGTACTTGGTTCCCTTGCAGCACAGATGAGCTCTGGCCTCCTCACCCTTCCAGCATCTCCTCCCAGGCAAGCCCCCGCTGTTAACAACCATCATCACAAGTTTGTACTTTACAGCGTCTGGTGGAATCAGTTATGTTCATCCTAGCACTGTGATAGTCATCGTGAGAAGAGAGGAGTTAAATAAAAGTGACTAAGCTAATAAAAAGGCTCTCCTGGTTAAAAGCTAAGTGACTACAGCTGCCATACCAGATTGGAAATGACAGAAGCATCTCGTAAAAGAGTCACTGCATGCACACCTACATCAAGCAAGTGAGAAGAAAGGCTGAGCTGTTTGTAAATCCACCAGGGAGAAAGGCATCCGTAAGGGGATCAGTAAGTCTGTTAGTCTGTTCATACGGCTCTTCAGTTAACTCTTCCAGTCTCCAAAAGGCTGCATCAATTTTAAGGACATACCTATGATGCTCCCAACCTGTGAGCATGCTTTCAAGCAGTTTCTGACCAATGTAGTCTCTTGTTCGACTTTAAATATCTGCCTACAGGCTTACATACTTCCGTACAGGCTGGCACGCATACAGCTTGCAGGTTTAAGGGTTCTTGAGAAGCACTAAGCAAGCAGATCTAACAGTGGAAAAAATTCTCTCATGCTGAAAGGACGGAAAAAATGGGAGAAAAGGAAAGGGACTAATACGTTATAAACAGAGGAAGCAAGCAGAGAATGACGGGACTAAATCTGGCGGACCGAAGATGGGACAGGAGATGGCAGAAGGCAAAGAGGGAAGACGTCTAAGGCAAGAAAGAGATAAAGAAAGTAAGTACTAAGGAAGAAAAGAGCAGAGGAAGGGCAGTTGAAATGGACAGGAGAGACAGCTGAAATAAACAGTGAAAGGAAGAGGAAGGAAGGGGAAGAGGATACAGCTTGGAATGCAATGAGAAATCACAGAATTATAGAATCACAGAATATCCTGAGATGGAAGGGACCCACAAGGATCACTGAGAGCAATCCCCGGCCCCACCCAGCACCACCCAAACCCAAACCCTGGGTCTGAGAGCGGTGTCCAAACGCTCCCTGAGCTCTGCCACCTTGAGGCCGTGCCTACTGCCCTGGGGAGCCTGTGCCATGCCCACCACCCCCTGGGGCAGAACCTTTTCCTAACCCCCAGCCTGACCCTCCCCTGACACAGCTCCATGCTGTGCCCTTGGGCCCTGTCGCCGTCCCCAGAGAGCAGAGCTCAGCGCCTGCCCCTCCGCTGCCCTGGGAGGGAGCTGTAGGCCGCCATGAGGCCTCCCCTCAGCCTCCTCTGCTCTGGGCCCAGCAAACCAAGGGGCCTCAGCTGCTCTCCTCACACACCTTGCTCTCCAGACCCTTCCCCATCTTCGCAGCACTCCTTTGGATGCTTTCTAATAGCTTCATGTCCTTCTCATATTGTGGCACCCAACCTGCACCCAGTGCTCAAGGTGACGCCGCACAGCGCAGAGCACAGCGGGACAATCCCTGCCCTCACCCAGCTGTGCTGGGCCTGGCTTTGAAAACGACTGATTTCAGGCAAATATCTTCAGCACCTCTGTGACCCCACAGCAAGTGCTGAAACAAGTCTCCTCTTCTCTTCCTCTTCAAGGACTCCAAGTGCTCGATTCAGCTCCAAATACAGGGAGGTACGGGCCCACAACTGGCAGCCTGCGCACCCCCACAGAGCACGGTGGGATAACACACGATTCTGAGGAAAATGGGAGTGCCTTAAACTTCTGCACCCATAACATCCCTAATTTCTGAGTTTAAAAAAAAAAAAAAAAAAAAGCACATAATAATACCAATATGGGCCTAACCCCAGAGCACAAACATGAGAAGGTCAAGACTTTTACCAAAACAAGTCAGGCGAGCACGTACCAGGAAACCTGTATTTATGGCCATGGATCAGACTTGGAAATTTCCTCCCTTTTGTTCACCTCAAGCAGCAGCACAACCCCACGCACTGTATATTGTTCTCTCTTGTTTACTTAGAAAACAGCAATTCATAGTTCTCTTATTGCTAATGTAAAGTAGCACAGCAAAGCCTACAAGACAAGATTTTCAAAAGTAACTAATGACTCTGCGGGTTTAGCTGGGGTGACTGATTTCCAAAGGCTGGGCTGCCTAAAGCTCTTTTCATGAAAGTATCAAAAAGATACAACTGCAAATTTGAAGAGTAACCTTGAAGGTATTAGTCCTGGACCCTCTCTGTAAAGTTTTCTCATTTAAAATTAGATCTTCCTATTCAAAACTATTTTCTCTAGAATCTCCCTCAAATCATCCCAAAAATCATCCCAACGCTACACGTTGATTCTCATTATCACAACTGTCACTTGGCTAACACACTGAATATTACTGCACACAGGTTGCACACTGACACACAACTCTGCTGACGCACACCTAGAAGGACATGCTTGAGTAAAAGTTACTATTATTAACCTTAATGATCTGAAAACACCGAACACGCTGTGCTATTTTCCAAGAAGCATAGCCTGTAGTAAACTGGCATAACTACATCAAATACATTAAAGAAAAAAATAAAACCATGTATCATACATTCTAGATGTGTTAATGCATAATATCCACCCTCATCTAGAATATACGTATGTATGGATACACAGATAATGTGTCACTTTCAGATCATACATCAGACATGTATATCAGACATTGTACCAGTATCCATTGAAGACACTCCCTCTGAAATCCATGCTTCCCACCGAAATGCATTAGAAGAACACTGAGATTTGTAAGTCAAGCAGCCAAAAGTTAGGAAATGTTGAATTTAGTTTAGCTGAACATCCTTGCATTGGTTCTTATTTTCTATAGTCTTTACCTGCATACTCCATACTTTTTTTCCTACAGAATGGTTTACTTTTTCAGCAGCCATGACCGACAATGTTCAGTGAGTGAACATTGTCAATGTGTTCAATGTCTCAGTTTACCCTCCTCATTCACTGTATGCTGTGTTTAAAATATACTATTTAAACTTTTCTCTGAACACAGAAATACTAATTTCTCCCAGGGCACTTCTTCAATTCTATTGTGTCTAAGAGTTTCCAAACTACATCTCCACAACACCCTTCTGAGCCAAGGAGCTTTTGCTATTCTGACGTTACAGCCAACAAGAATGCCCAGCATCTGTTTGCTCAGAGCACCCAGGATTTCAGAGAGGCCCGGACCATTTGCTCACAGTATGGTTCTCCTTGATTTGGCCACAGCTGGCTGCATTCAAAACTTCCAGAAATCAGTCCCCAAGACTCTTGATTTGGCAACCAGAAATGGAAGACTGTGCCAGCCCAAGTATGTTGAGTTCAAGGTACGTCCCCTCTACACTACAGAGGCAGCAAGAGACTCTGGCTGTACAGAGCCGCCTGAAGAGACAGCTCTTCTCTTCTTTTCTCTGCATGCTTCCATCTAATTCATTTTTCAGCTTCTCTAACACAGGAAGTAAGGTCCTGTGGATAATCCAGCTGCCCGAACTACACAAGCCTGACTCACCCTGAGAGCAATGTCCTGTTTGCTGTCGTTCAGCTGGCTTTCATGGCTGAGACACAGCCTTCATTTCTGCCTGTATGCACATTGCCGTCTACCTCCTTGCCGTCTACCTGGGACATCTCTTCTCTGCATGCCAGTGTGGTAGCTCCCTTTCTTCCTGTTTGGATTTCATCAGCAGGAGTTTGAGTCTAAGAGAGAAAGCTTTGCTTTCCAATACTATGATCTGCATCAGAATGGATCCTGATCACAAGGAGAGCAACAGTAAAAGGCATTCATGCTGTGCTGTGTCCGGACAGACAGTTTCCACTAACACTTACAAACTTTCCTGAACTTCAAGGCTCTCTAATGATCTCGTGCTATTAACACAACTTGAATTGTCTTGAACAGACTTTTCAAGGGAATGGAACCTTTTTCCCATAAGACACTTTTAACGTGGATAAAGCAATGCTCCACCCAACCTAATTCAGAGCAACAGNCCCCCTTTTTTTTTTTTTTTTTTTTTGAAGTTCAGAAAAAAAAATTACCCTGAGGCAGAGAGCTGACATGGAAAATTTCAGCTCAAACAATTAAATACTAGCAAAGTTATAAAAACTTTGAAAATGGGGGCTTGCAATGAGAAAATGTCAGGCAACTTTAATTACAGTTATTTCTGCCTAAGTAGTTGCCTACAGTATCCCTCCTCTACTGTCGTTTGGTATATGAAAAACTGTTTAAATAAAAACAATAAATAAATCCAAAGTGATATTTGTACCAAACCACACTTATCTAGGAAAAAAGTCAAATACAAAACAACCATAACATTTTTAGACTATCATTAGACAAGCAAGATGTGTACGCATATGTGAATATGTTTTGAAGAAAAAAAAAATTAGAGAAATATTTGCAGTTTGGAGAGAAATTATCTAATGAAAAAAGGTCCAGCATGGGCCCAAGACTGTTAAGAGAATGAAATAAGATGTGTAAATCACTGTCTTCATTTTCTGATTGTATGATCTCATTTATATAAAAAGCGGAATCTGCCCCTCAGGACTAGCCTCTGCAAGATGTGAATCAGTCCAAATTCAAGCCTTTCTCTGTATCATTATTTTTCAGTTACATTTACATTCTTAGTTGCCAGGACAGTCTCTAATGCACAGTAGTTAGAATCACAAAACCCGCACCGCAAAGGTTTGCATAAAAATTAATTAGCTTTCATCCCCGGAGAGTACGCATCCTTCCAGGTCACCACCGAGGCCGCTGGAGGTGCAACCATAGCTGCTCCGACACTGGAGCTCATTCCCCAGCTCCACTTTCCCACCTCACCAGCATAATCAACTTTGGTGATAAAAAGGAATTGTTCCATCAACTCTTTTACAAGACTGTCACAAGCAGCCTCATTCACTGCAGTAACACTTATGAAGCAGCAAGCAGTTGACATCACAGGCTCGGGAACGCATTTACATTAACTGAAAAAAGGAGAAGTAATCAAAAATAGCATAAATTACTCCACTATCATTTAACAAGTAACTTTTGTTTTTCGTCCCATTAGAAGCCGCAGTGCCAATCAAAGAAGGTGCTCCCAGACCTCTGCTTCCAGTGAAGTCTCAGGCATCTGTCTGTTGGCCATAGCAGCAGGATAAACAAGCTTTTAAAGCGAACTAAGGGTGCGCGACACATCACAGCACCCGGACGCCCAGCACGGAAAAGAAATACTCTGCAAACAAGTTCCCCACAAAAACATAAGCATGTATGGTTCATTTTAACTATGTAAACTGCCATATTGGCCAACGCTTCTTACGTCATTCAGCTGCTTATTGCGGGCTGGGACGATCGTGTTGGTGAGCTGCTTGTTCCCTGCCTTTAAAGCTGCATCTCTTCTTGCTTGCTCAAGCAGAACTCTTGCTCGTTCTTTAAGTTCTTCCTGTCTTGACAACATTCGTTGCTTAAAAATAAAGAAATATAATTAACAGTGAGGCAGCCTCGGGGTACTTAACACTTATACAGTAGTTAATAGCCAGGAGCCTTCCTATATAATGAAGGTCAGGAGTCACATGGATTACAGCTTCATGAGGTGACAGAGCGTTCTATAGAAATGAAAAGTAAAGATGATCAAAATGTAAAATTAAAAAAAAACTCATGGGCCTTTATAATGTAAATAGACCTCTCTCCCCTCCCCTTAAAACTTAATTTCTATCAGCATTTAATGCCTTTAAACTGCGACTGTGGAAAAAAAAAATAATTGGCTTCATGGAAGTTAACCATGGTAAATGTGCTATGTGTTTACTTATTTACTTTAATATGTATGCAAATACAATGCTTTGCTGGCTACTTATATGGGTATCATTCATTTATAACTTAAACAGAACACAGAGGCCAGGTACAGAGGAAAGCAACCTGCAAAAATATCTGCGTCTGCTTCGTATTTCGTGACTATCCACAAAGCCCTTACTTCGAACATGGGACTGACTATACTGCAGAACAGAAGGAAGGGGAGGGGGACTTCTGTGTGGGAAAATGAGCTCCCATGCATCCAAACTCCCAAGTGCTGTCTTCTTAGTCAAGCTCAACAGTGAAGATTCTAGGAAAATGACTCTGTGATTCTGTGATTCCATGAAAACCTGTCTTCACACAGGCTGGAGTTCAGCCAGATGCTGCAGGTTGTGCTCCTCCTCCGACTACATGGAAATTGAAGCACTTGAAACTAACCAACAACTGAGTGGTCAAGGTTAACACTGAGACTCACATCTGAGATTTTCTCAGTGTGCAGATACACAGAAGGCTCATAACAGAGAAAAGTCTCTAAAGCCATCTTGTCCTACAACCGTGCACATGAAAATCTCTCACGGAACACACCCCATCCCTCCCTGCTGCGTTACTCCGTGTTCTGTGGGGGTCACATCGCTCCTTTCTCATCTGGCACCCAAGACAGTAAGCGTCATGAGGCTCCACTGACTGAAGGAAAGAAATTAGCTGGCTTTGGAAGTAGCATTTGGCCACCATCACCCATCTGTGGGCTGCTTCCCTTGCAGTAAAACAAATCCTCATGGCGCTTACTTGGGAAAAAATGTAAAAACGTTTGAAGCAATCCACAATGCCAAGAGGCTGGCTGTGTTCTTCTCTTATCACAGCTAATGGCACCAAGTCAAAAGCTAAAACTAAAGAAAGTTCTTCATGGGGGTAAAATTGGGATTTTTGTAAACAGGGCTGATAAAATCTTTTACATATTTTTGCGATGATACTATTTACTGATAATGCTCAGCATTTGTATAATATTCAACTTTCATCCTCACAATAAATCTGCAAGGTAGGTGGGCATATACTTTTTATCTTCGTAGAAAGGAAAATGATATTGTGGTTAAGAAACGTGCCCGAGGCCACTCGGTGAACAGCCTAATTTAATATTCTGGAGTTTCTACCTCACCATCACAGGCTGTGTTCACAAGGCCGTGTGGTTTCTCAGATAAGATTCGGAAATACGTTTGGATATTTCAAGGCATTAAAAACTGACATTTTTTGAACATGGCTCAATGAATTGGTAAGCCTTTTTTTTTCAGTTTTTGCTACAGCACGCAATATCTGGAAGAAAGGTGCTGCTGCTCTCAGTGGATAATTCCTATAAATTCATTTTTTCTTTTGGTGGCTCTTTTTCAGCATCATGTACTGGCCAAAATGTTTATTGCCCACTTGCCCTTCTTGTCATCTGCTGATTCACAGCACAGAGAAAGTTGAAATCTCTTACCTGGGCTGTTTTTGCAGTCTGATCTGCGTGGTTTGAAGCCATTCTGGCATCGTTGTCAGGATCAGATTCTGCTTGCCTCGGAGAAGCACACGTTTTCTTTGCAAGATCCGCTTCCTTATTATAAAAGTATCCCAGGTTAGAAGTAGGAGACAAACTCGGCTTTGTGCCAGGTGAGCCAGGATCTCCCCTCGTGCTCTCTGGGGACCCCGTATGTCCCAGCTTTTCCTGCTCTGAGAAACCAACGGTGCTGTCTGAGCTCTGGTGCCTTTTCTTGTCGTTATCTTCACAAGCAACGGTGGGAGACGCGTCCTCTTTTTGATCACTGACATGTGCCAAGTCAGTTAAGTCTAAAGTGTCAGCTTTCAGCAATTTCTTCTTTCCCACCACAGGCTGTGCTTGCATCGTGTCCGTACTGCTGCCCTTCCCAACTTCTTCCGAAGCAGAAGTCCTTCCAGAGCTCTGCTGGGATTTTTGCGGATCCGTGTCACTTCGAGTCCTGCGAGAGGAAGGGGAAGCTGTGCTCGGGCTCAGGTGGTCATCAGGAGTCTGATGCTCGCTTTCGGATTCCCCTACCCCACTGTCGTTCACGAACACTGAGTCGTCCTGAGAGGCGAAGTCTGCCAGGCCGCCATCCGGTGCCTGCAGCTCGGGCTGCCGCTTCAGGTCGCTCAACTCCGCGTAGAACTTCTCCTGGTCCACCGAGCTGTTGGGGTCTGTTTCGTAGTTACCCACTTTGTATGTGCTTTTACTGCTGTTCTCCTCTATTTGAACCACGTTCAACTCCTGGCCGCAGAAATGGGCCCGTATTTGGTAGAGATAGGTCATTACAGTCAGCTTGTCGGGTATCGCTAGCAGAACCATGTCAGACGGCTCCAGCAACCGCGATATCCCCAAGCTGGCAAACCCATCGTACGCCTTTAAAAACAGACAACAGAGAGGTTACAGGGTGGCAGAACATTTCAAGAAATGCAAGTGGAAGTTTCAGTCAAAATAAGCAAATGAACACGTTACTGTATTACAGGAACAGTATGGGCTCATCTCTGCAACTTCTTATTCTTTTGGCTTCACTGCAGTGGCATGGTAGTTACTACGTTTCTCCTGCCTGGACTCATCAGTCTTTCCTGACGTATTCTGTCTCCCAGGGTATCTTCATCTTAATGCAAATCAAGGGAGTGTGACCCACAAAGACACTCAAACAGCATTGTTCTAAGTATTTCTAGAACACTCCTACACCATGATAAAATCTTGTTACTCAAACTAATGCCACCTTCATTCATAAAAAGATGTTCACGAGACTGCAGCTTAAAACCCCTCGTGTCTGCATTAGGAAAGCCCGCTGCCACCTTCACTGGTTCTCACTCAAGCAGCAGGCAACAAGCAAATAAAAAAAAGTGTGAGAGTTGGGACAGAAAAAAAGCAACAAAGGATGGCTTTTTAAGATAAGGAGCAAAGACAGAGGAAACATGACACTAATCCATCTTGGGTTTTATCACTGGTGATCAACCTTCTCCCTGCTATTGGTCATGTAATTGCCGTGATTTGTGTTGATGAAAAACCATGTATGTGCAGATAGCCAAAAACAGCACTGCCACAGACTGCATGATCTAGGACACAAATCACATTCATCCAGCAAACAAACACATTTGAAAACATGTTGTAAATTCAGCTTAAATTTATAAAAAAGAACGAATTTAATTCATGCTTTTCTTTCCTTTCTAGAAGCTGAAGAGTGAAAGCCTTCTGGTTTGTGAGGCCACATCGTGTTATGTCTGCTCTGAGTGGGCTTGGTGCATCAGGTTTTTCTAGTTTTGAAGAATTAGAGCCGTTTCTCAATTTACAATTAATTATTACTACCCTGGATTAACCCTGGAAGACGCTATTGTGTGCGCAGGCAGCCTGCAGAAGGTTCCTGTTAGCGGAGCCCAGCTCCTCCTCCACAGCAGCCCCGCAGCCCCTGCCCTCCCTCCTCTGAAGGGCTCCAAAATGCCGACAGCAGAACAGGACAAGGATGGTGGGAGGCACTGGAAAGGTGCTGGCTGGCTGGCTGCAGAGGCTTGCAGCCACCTGGCTCTGCAAGCTCTGGAAGGAGGGCACGGTGTCCGCAGACCGGACACAACACCGGGGTTTGCTGCTCTACTCACCGCGTGGGTCAGAGCTGATGCAGTGCCATAAATAGAGGACAGCGTGAGTTAGCATTTCAGGAACGGAAGGACCTAAGGTTAGGCTTAGCAGTGCACAGCAGCCAAAACCCACAGACACGACTTGACCTGAACTCTTTCATACTCTTAATTTCTTATTTATATGCTAATAAAACTAAATCCCAGGAATATCTCCCAGGGTCTGCAAAATGAAGGTGGGGACAGTGTTTTGGAGTCATCAGGAAAGGCACCAGCTCGGAATGGGCAATACCGCAGCAGGGGATTTAACTGGGAAGGACGGGTGCCCTTGGAGCAGCTGCAGAGTGCATCTCCTGGCGACTCAGTTCTTCGGGGGCGCCTGGGGCTAACACAACCCCCCAGCACCGGACGCTTCTTCCCCATCCCTCTCCCTGCCAGTCTGGACCACACACAAGTTGCTCTCCAAGTGTGCTAGGTACCTGGACTGGCATGCAAAGGTTTTAAAGCCACTGGAGCTATAAATAGCAATCAGACACGCTGCACGTGTCCACAGCAGTGTGTGGCAGCCTCTCCTTCGCCGTTAGGAAAGCTGGGAGCTTCTCAACTTTCCAGTGTATTGACTAATGCCCGGTGTTTCCAACTGGTTGGTAACTGGTTTGTAATGTGGCATCAACAGAGCACGAGAAAGCAGTTCCCAAGTCAGTTTACATTTTGTTAAACACAGGCAGACCTAAGCCCTGATTTTGAAATGTTTAAATGCGTGTTTAGCCATGCTCCTGCCTGACCCTGCGGAGGCCAAGGAGCACCTCCCACACACACCACTAAATGTGTGCTCACGATTCTGTGGGGGTAAACCATGGATGTGAGCATGAGCACCTGCTATAAAATACAGCTGGTGGCTTAAAGGTGAGGAGATGTTGCCGCTTTTAACTCAGTGCTAACCCTGTACCTCTAAGTTCTTCTGGTTACATACATATATTTAAAGAGATTCTTTCCTTGTGAAACGGAACATTTTGTGAAGATGATTATCTGAGTTCAAAAGTATTGAGGAATTGCATAGAAATGGTCAAAAACTGGGAAAAACACCTTCAAAAGCATCACTGGAATTCAAAGTGCCATGCAAACACCCAGAAGATATATCACCATTTCCAAACAACAGCCCTTCAGATGAAACAAGCTCCTCTAAGAAGTAAAGGAACTCAAAGCAGAAGTTCATTATCAGAACCGCACTGCTGTGCCATCCACGTCCCATCCTTACAGCCCAGACGAGTTTCAGCCCCGCGCCGTTCAGCTGCCTGCATTTTACAGGTGTAGGATGTGTTATGGGCAACATGAAACATTCCTGCCCCTGGGAAGAGATCACAGTGCCAGCGTGCTGTAACCTTACCGCACTATTCGTTGTCATTTACTAAGGATCAAAAATCCTGAAATCCGAATTTGCAATGAGTACAACACACCAAAAATATATTTTTTTGGTTTTCAAGAGATACGGTTACGCTGCAGAAACTGGAGCACATACCTACAGGCGTGTACACTCAGGACACTGCATCTATTCACCTGCCTCCTGGTGAAGGTGCTTTAATTTCCTGCCTGGCTGACTGACAGCCATCAGTCGCAATCCATCAGCGGGAGCACATGGGCAGCTCCCAGCCACCTCCCAGTCCCGTAAGGCATTGACACAGCGGCCCAGATCAGGTGTCACAGGTAAATGCCCTTGTTGACTCAGCACCACTTTGGCAAATGACATGGGTGTGTTATAAAGAGACCCCAGCAATGGGCTTTTTGGAACAGTGCCTTTCAATGTGTAATTATGCACAGTAATTACACCAAAGTCGTTCTCTCTTAAGATTTCCTCTCTTTTTTTTTTTTTTTATACAAACAAGGTCACACACTTTTAAAAGATATACTCTTCCAGGTTAACCTTTAATTTATGGTCACAGCCACCCCATAGCTCCTTTCCTGGGAGAGGAAAAAAAAAAAAGAGAGATGCTTCAGACAAAGAAAATTGTCCTATTCACCCACAGATGTTATTTTAATTGGTGAGGAGGAATCACTGTCACACGTGCTCCGTATCTGCATGGAATTTACAGGCAGCCATTGTTGCCAGCGCTGCGTTCACTCCCACCGAGGGCACGCGGGGTTATCGGGCAGAACTGTGTGAGACCAGGAAATAAATCTGCAGGAAGCAACCGAGATACTCGATGTAGCTGTCAGGCAGAGGGCTGCAGAGTGATGAAAGGAAAAACTGCACAATAACAACAATCGCTGCTCCTTCAGTGCTGGAACGGGATCCTGCTCCAGAGACGGGCTGCAGAGCTCCCCGTTTGCCATCGCAGTTTCATAAAGAAAAGATGACTGATCGCACCGCTAACGTTTTTAATTAACAATCTATTCTTTCTTTTTTTTTTATAATCCGGCTTAATTAGCCCGTACAGCCAACGAAACTTGAAGAACAAAACCACACGGTCACAGACAGCGCTGTGATGTCCCAGATAATCCACTCCGGTCATCATAAGACCCTGTATTATTATGGGAAGGATATCATTGGCCACATCACTCATTAGATAAGAGCAGTCCGGGGATATTTCATTATCTATAACACTTAAGCACTGTTTTAATGACAAGTAACTTCCTGGCTAATGGGTAAGTGCTCAGACACATTAAAATATAATTACCCTAAATACAAACGAATTTCAATAAAGCACTTTCAGAAATTCCACACAGCTACCACCTAATATCCTTCAGTTATATTTGTTATACGGTAGTGAACTTAATTAATTCACTCCAATAGCATGCCTTCCTCCCGGTGCAATCCAGCATTTTTAAAGCAGTGCAAAACTAAAATCATAGCACTGAGAAGAAAGCCACTTAAAACCAACTATCAGACAGCTTCCAGGAACAATCTGATTATCAGTGACTTAATGAAAATTATCATTTATAAAAATGTCCCCAGGGCCAAACCCAGGCATGTGAAAATCCCAAAGTTTGCAAGGCGACTAAAACAGGGAACAGAAACAAAAGTCTTCTGGCGAATCCCCAGATGAGTTGCTGCTTCTTCCAGAGAAACTTCTCACATCTTTGCACCAGAGTGGAACACAGCATGGTTTGGAACAGCTGCCCAGCACCACGCTGTACGCACTCTGCAAACAGTTGGGTCTGGTTGCCAGGATCGTCCCAGCACTTCTCCACCTAAGCTTTCCATGCTGCACCGAAGCACGGGTTCTGCACCTGCCACCTCTCTCAGCTGTGCAGTCTCAAGGTAGGTGTAAAATTCCACCTTCAAAATTACAAAAATCACCATAAAAGCAACGCTGACCGTGACTGCCACACAGAGCCCTGTTAAAGCAGTAGAACGAGGAGTCTCACACTACAATTTGAGAACAGCTTTTCTTTTTTTTTTTTTTTTTCAAATTATGTGGGTGACTGGAAAAACAAGAGAAATGTAACAAAATGCTGCCCAGCCCTTCTCTTTGCTTTCCCAGTTAACGTAGGCCATAGAAATATTAAACCCTAATGCCAGCCTTGCACTTGTTGTGAATGTTAAAGACCATGGCAAACTGGAGTCAATAATGCATCCGATTTGAGCCACAGGAGGCTGAATACCTTCTGTGAGCTGCAGTTCTGACCTTACAAAACAGCCTTGCTTTCCCAAAATTAATAAAAACCTGCAGCGAAGCCAAAATTGAAGATACATTTTTTTTTTTTCCTGGTAGTTCTTACCTTTTTGTTGTTCTCTTTAATATCTTGAGGATTCAGGGCCTTGTAGTCACTGAGGGGGAAAATGGCACAGTGGGTATGTACAGTATTTGATAAAAGCAGCAGTTTTAAAAACAAACCGAATCTAAAAATTTGACATGCAATAATATCATACAGTAACTAGCAATTTCACAGCAATTCAATCAACAAAACTAATAGCGTGGAAAATTAAAGGGATAAATAAATAAATAAACAAACAGGCCCCGATGACACGTTTCACTGCCTGGAGCTTTCCATCTAAAAAAGAAGTTAAGGCAGGGGCTGGAGGCCAGCCTTGACAACCAAATTTACCAGGAGGTAATCTCTCCTTGTCAGAGTACAAAGAGCTACAGGCTTATTTCTCTCATCTCATTTCAACACTAGCACAATTTTCATAATCATCTTGAAGTCAGTTCTTTCTGTAAGATTAGGGAGAAGAAAAAACAAACTGCTTCGAGGGGAGAAACGATGGTTTGGGCAACGGGGGAGGGCAAAGGGGTCCCAAAGTTGGGGCATTCTTCTTCTTAGAAAGGAAGATTTCTTGTTTAAAAGAAAAGGGCAAAACAGATCAGCACCTGGGATCCGCTTTTAGTGTAAAGTTACATGTTGCATATTTCTGTGGCTTATCTTATGCAGGCAGAAAGTGTACAACTTACATTAGATCTGGTCTAAAGTGATGCAGTATTGCACAGAAGGAGAGCCCATTTCTCCATGATGTTGTAAAATTGGTGATTTTCACTCCCCTATAGTTTTTTGTAACTTCTTTGCACCACACGAGCAGAGACTGACTCGCGTTTGGCTTCCTCCCCAGAACAGGACTCGGTATTGGGCTCGGCTGTAAAAAAAAGAAAAAAAGAGAAAAGGATTTAATGGAAGATGAGAATTAACATTAATTGGCCTAACTGGATGATCCGTCTCCTTTGATGTGAGGTGAGGTCCTGCACAGCTGTCAGTTCACAATGAACAAAACTTGCAAAAGACACAAACGGCAAGTTATTATGCCCAGCCGTCGCGCTCGGCTCCAAAGGATGCAGACACATGGGATTCCAGGCCAGCGCCGGAGAAAAGCCCATGGGCTGTACAGGGGAAAGGCCGGGCTGCAAGGCTTCAGCAACTCCCCCAGCACAGCCTCGGGAAGCCCTCCCAAAGCACGGTCTGTCCAAGGAGGCAGAGCCCAGTGGCCACAGCCGCCACCACGCAGCTTCACCTTGGAGATCTCCGTGGGCTTCGACGTGGAGAAGGAATTTGGGCCTGCATCGTACCAGAGGTGGTTTCTAACAAGCTAACAGGTTTGCAGTCCCCAAACAGGTATTTTGACACTTTCAGTAACATTCTCGTTACAACAAAAGAATGGTTACAATTAAAGAACTACCATGGAATAAAATACCAAAATGGCTCTTTCGGGCACTTGTCCACAGAATTCAGCAGGGAACTCAGTAACTGCAGCTGACGCTTTCAAGAAACATGCCCTCCTTTCACTACAAAAATATCTTCACTTGCAAAACTTCTGAGACGTAATTAAACAGAATTATTTCACTGACACAAATCCGAAGTCTGAACTACAGAAGAAAAACTGAGTCCCCCTATTTTTCCCATGGAATATAGTTAAAAGCATACATACAGAAACATGCTACTTATGCACCTTACAGCTAGAGAGTCCCCAAATTAAGATTAAAACAGAGCAAGCCATTTATTATCTCACAGCCACTTCAGTTTAACAAGCAAATCCTTTTGGCCATATTACCTAGTTGTGAAAGACCAATGATGCCCCCACTTGACTGAAGCACGTCAGTGCTCAGCAATTAGCTGCCAGGGACACTGATTTATGGTTTCACTGCTTCTGGGGAAGAGAATTTACTGAATCAGGAAAGCAATTTTTCACTTACCTTGACAGTCAGCCCTAAAAGTTGTTTTACAAACACCACTACCCCACCGTCAGATAGATGCACTGCCAGCTCCTTCCGGAAGCGCAAAACGGGTCCTTTACTGAGATTTTTATGTGACAGAACATGCGGATACCTTGGTATATATCTGTGTATCTTGGTCAGAAAGTGTTCTGTCTTTTTTTTTTTTTTTTTCTTAATCCTGTCAATGATTCAAATCAGAGTGAACAAATCCTTTAATGATGAGACAAATATCTCTAACTGCACTGAATTAACATCTTAACAGGGATACACAAAGCAGGGAAGAAGCAGCGACAATCCCTGATAAGCCTTCTGCACGCATCAGACTTTAACCAGAGTAACAAATACTGGTTAGGATCCTCCAGACAATTACTGCAGACTCAGAGTGATGCAACAAAGATCAGTTCCTTCTCTTTCCTCTCCCAAACTTCAGGAAAAAAAAAAAAAAAGTGACCACCCCCAAACTTAAGCTACCACACTATTTAGAATAGATTTAATAGCTAAATCATATATATGGAAATAATATATCTGGGAGAAAATAATAAAAACAGAGCCAACAGAATGTACAAAACTGACATTTTAACAATTCTGTAGTAGAACTACTTCTGTCAAACCATGCAGCACCACTTACAAAACTATTAAATGTCAACTGTAAAGTCTTAATGCTTGTTGCTGAAACCCTCCACAGAAACGCTGAATGTTCAAGTCACCACTTACATACTTCTTAGTTAACTCTGAAGTGGCCTTAGGCAACGCTACCACTCAAATGCCTTAATCACACATCTAACAGTGAAAATGCACTCGATATTAAAACCTCGTCTTACAAAAGGACACAAATCTGTTAAATCACTACATTTAGCTGAATTTAGCATTTTATTTTAAAATTATTCATTATCTATTTATTAAATCCAGACTGCAATCTCTTGAAAATTTGGAGCATTTTCCCAAAGTTTTGCTTCCATTGACTTTAGATTTCCTAAAAGTACTTTATTCAGAACATGCAAGATTTCAGCGTGTGCATAATGCAATTTAGTTTTCCCTTCTCCAGCTGATAAAGCAGAAATTATATCCCGCTTTCTCTCCAGATTCAGCACTGCAAGTTTTTCAGATAAAGGTGAAGCTAATATTAAGATAATAGTATGCTCTTATTCAGCACCTGAGTGAAAGCTTTTGTTACTCAATCTGTGATAAAAACATTCAGCCCGAGAGACACCGGTGATATTTGAATAAGGGCAAAACTCTGCATGGGCACCTGACACTGTGTCAGAAGGGTTAAGAACTTTCAGCTTTAGGGTTTTCTTTTTGGTGAAATCATCATGGAAAGTGTTGTCTTTCGATACCTGTGGGTAGCACACATGGGCTCCGGGTTCACAACAATCACAGACACTGCCACGCACCTATTTCTGCCCTGGATCTGTAAGGATGGTAGGCACTGAAGTAACAGATTAGCTAGCTTTTGCTTACGCCATTCTTTTAGGTGCTGACTGCACAACTGTTCTGAACTTCAACCAGTCCCACCTCAGCTTTTCAAGTTCAAAACCGAAGTCCCTTTATCCCTCTTTTACATCTTCTGGTCACTTAACTGCTATGTTGTGTACCATGCGTTTTCCTCCTTGGCTGCACTGGGCTGGGGGAGCTGGAAGGGAGCAAGAGCAGCCCGAGCCTGGAAGAGAAAGGTGTCGAGAGGAGTCCTGGAGAGAGAGAGGTAAAAGGACATAGGAGCTGTGGGAATGTGGGAGGAAAGGTAATTAACTGCCGGAGGAGGGATGCTAAGACTGAGATAGGGCTGAAAGTCGGAGCGGACAAGACCTGCGAATAACCAACCAACAAGGTGTTCCTCGAGGAGCAAGTACAGGCAATGGCAGAATTATTTGACTGAGCACAACAAAAGGGATTTTCCCTCACCCCTATCACAGCTGTGGTGCCATCCAGCTCGCTGAAAATTGTGAAACCATTAAGATGCAAGATAAGGGAAATGAACGGAACACGCGATGAGGTAGGACATACAGCTGGATGCAGAAAAAGGTTGGGAAACTCGGTGAGCTGAGACATGGACTGAAAAACGTCATCAGGTGCCGCAGACACAAGTCACTCCAACACACGTCAGTCAAACTGGTCATTTATCAGATCGTTAGCATCAGGATGATATCCTAGATTTTCATTTTTCAGACAACACAGGGCTCTGCCCACAGGGATTGCCTAGCCTGGGAGCATTCTAAAATTGAAGATGGCTCATTTAACAGAGTTCATGCCTCTGGCAAGGTCTGTGAGAGTCCAGCGTGCTCTCAGTATTGCTCTTTCTGGTCTGTGGGACAGTCCAGGCTTCAGCCAAAAGCTGGCTTTTAACCGGTAACAGGACAGAAATAGAATATGGAAATCCAGCCTGCAGAGACAGAATAAAATTGCTTTCTGTTTCATTCCAAAAATGGAAGAACATCCCCATGACCCAGCTCTACTGAGCTGTTCTTTATTTAGGCTAGTTATTTGCTTTTTAAGTAGCAGGTCACCATGACATTACGATGGCTTCAGCGCCACATCAGAATACAACTGGCATTGCTCTTTTCTTCTAGTGGGGAAGGAGCATGCAAGTATTAGAAAATGCACATTTCCCAGAGAGAAACGTTAGCAGGTCTGTTATCTGTCAGTCCTCACCCAAAACAGTGCCTTCCTCATTCTTCTGACTGTGCCCACAGTTATGGCGGATATACAACAAAATAGCAACTTTTATCTTACAAGCTTTTAAAAGCTTTTGCAAGTTTTGCCAGGTAGGGAGGAAGGTGAAATCCTTGGGACAAGCCTCAAGTTTGCTGTCTGCCTGGGAGCTGAAATCAGTTCACCCTAAGGGTTTCAGTCATCTCTTAGGTATTTTGAAGTCTGTGAGGCTGGGAAGAGCTTTTCCAAACCCTACCTGGGAAAAGCAAAAAGTGCATGCTGCCAAGAATGCCAGGATATGGAACAATTATCATTTTGCAGACGACCTTTCCAGCTGGAGGTGGAGAGGTGGCGTGGTCCCATGTCACAAGCTGAACGACGTCGTGGTTACCTGAGCACTTTGGGCCCACGGGAGCACCGACAAAGGACCGCACATCATCACAAAGCATGCCCAGCCCAAGACGCCTCTGCTTCATTCCTTCTCCTGTACAGCCCCAGCTCCCTGCATGCCACTCTTCCTTCCTGCTTCTCATCTGAGCTTGCAGTCTGTGCTGTACGTGGCTGAATCACACAAACAGCGGTGTCCTTCAACCCGCCATCGCTTCTGGTCGCAGCCTGCAAGGTTGAGCAAGTCCCTCATGCCTCAGTTAGTTTGATCAATACAACTTTTCCTTGTCCAACCCCACGAACAAACATTTAATGGCATTTTTGATTCTAATCATCACTGCCAGGTTCTTCTCACACACTCCCCATCCATCACTGCTCAAGGTCAGAAGTTGTTGCTCATTATTCATCATTGTTCATTTACAGTGCATGGCACTCAGCTTCTCTCAAGGAGTATGACACAAACCCTGCATCTCCAGAGTGACAGCCATCATACCGTATTAGGGCACTCCACAATGAGTAAATAAATTTATTAGCACAATAGAGGCACACAACTGATTTTACAAATACAGAAACAGCCTGAATTAAATAACTTGCCTGAGCCAATAAGGTGAATCTGCTATCGTAAGTGAACCTGGTGTACATATCCACAGCATCCCAGCCCAGCAAACCCTGCACAACCAGGCGTCCTCCTTCACACTCCTTCCAGCTCCTGCCAGGAACAACGTGGTTGCCGGGAGCCAGCTGCCTCTTCTGCTGCACAGCCTGGCTGCTTCGGTCCAGGCACTGACCGCAGGGGTGGGCCAGCAGAAAGCCGTGGAGTGCAGTCATACGACTGAAATCTGTACCCATGCACAACCTCCAGGCATACAGTGCACAGAAACAGGAGAGATCACAGTAACACAGGGTACCTTCAATCTGGCAATTCATACCTGCTAAGTATTTTGTAATTTTTCTAATTATCTGGTAACCTTCTTTCAGCTTTTACCTTGCCTAGTAATGAAGTAACTTTCTCTCTTAGTGTAATCTTTAACCTTAGGGTTTTACTTTGGTTCAGTTTTCATCGTCGGGGATTAAAAGGATAAAAGCAAGTATTCAGGAACTGAACTCTAAACCTTCAGAACCACAAGCCACAACACACCAACTACCGGACAATTTCCTCACTTGGCCAACAGGACACAGAGCCTATCTCTTCCTGGGAATTCGTGAAGAACAAGACAGACTATTTATCTGAAACTGGATAAACATCCACGACTGCCTCCCCCTGTGGGTGCTCCTCACAGAGAGCAGCAGCACTGTGCAGGAAGGGAGGGCAGCTTGCCACCAGGCTGAAAGGCCCAAAATTTATTAGCTAAGGGTGAGGAGAAGGCCATGTTAACGAGCTGGTAAAGGAGAAACTCATCTGAGACCCCAGAATGGGTCGGAGGACTTGTGTGCAAGTCATTTCACCTGATGGTCAGGCACAGCCAAGAATAAAAAGTCCAAGTGAGCTCCTTCTGAGATTCAAGTCTTACAAAAGGATCAGCTGAGGTTCAGCTGGCTTCTCCTCCCTGAGGTTGCACAAGCTTTGTCCTGAACAAAATATTTTCAATTAAAAAAAAAAAAAAAAGGCAGAGGCAGAAAAAGGTGTATAATCCACCCCTCTGAGCAGAAGCAAATGCTGAGCTCCCTCTCTGCTGCAAACACACGTTTGCAGCGTAACAGTAAGAAGAGCTCGCACGCAGGGACGGGGCCCCGTTTTTCTGCCCCCAGGAGATGGGCAGCTCCCCTGTGCCCACCTCCCTTTCCCCAGTGCTCTGCTCCCCTGCAACCCGCGCTGGGAGCCAGCAGGGCACCGGGATGCTGCTGGTTCACAATCCCTGGCACTCGGCCATGACGGGAAGGTTCAGGGGTTTGGGCAGCCTGCCAGAATTAAGCAACTCAAACCACAGATGAGGAATAGCAATTTTCAAAGCTTTTAACTTTGTTAAATGGGAACTGAACTAGCAAAATGCACCTCCCTGGGCCCAAGGCTATCTCTGCCACATTTCAAAGGCCTGCAGCAAACAATGGAAGTGTTAGAGCTTGTCAGAAAAGGTCACAAGAATCTCTTCTAAAAGAAAGCACAAGGCAAGCTAAAAATGATAGTCACTGCCAATTCTTCCTAAAAACAGTGAACTCTTGCTGCTCCTGCTGGAACTTCCGCAGCTTTTTCCTTTACCAGGAGCTTTTAAACAAACACAAATCATTCTCCCACTCCTCACAGCATTTCAACAGCCATTGTTTTTTCAGGCAACCTTCTGGTACTGCATCATCACGGTGACATTGCTCCACAAAACGTTAGAGGTGCCCATTTTGTAAATCCACTGCATCACTTGCACTCACGCACAGCCATAGGCAGATTTATGGCAGCGTTAGTCTCTGCCTACAAGAGATCTTTGTTTCATCTACTGGAGAACGCAACACATGCCAGTGTGGCGCAGGTGTTGCGCTGTCGAAGGAAAACAACCCCTGTGCGGAGGGGCTGAGAGCACTCGGTGTTTTCAAGTCTGGTTTTGATGATACAGACACCTGATATTGGGCCTCTGATGTCTGGGCAATGCTTCTCAACTGAGGGTGGGAATAAAATGAGCATCTTCTGCAACCTTGCACGAGGTGCTGGTGCCCATGAGCTTACTTACATCAGGCATCAGGATGGTTATTAGCTCTTTAGGAGAGCTAGAAGCCAGCAGGAGTTCAACAGTAACAAGTCAGTTTTGGCCTTGCTAAAGCCCTGCATCAGCAGCCCACTCAATACAAACAATAAGACAAATTAATATGTTGCTTCACCACTCCATGGTAAGAAGGAGCTACCCAGAGAAGACACAGCCACCTGAAATGCTGAACACCTTCCTTTCTTCTTCGTCACCCTTTATTCTATGCATCAGCTGCAAGCTGGAGACTAGCATTGCTAATATCAGCCACACAAAGGTCAGGTTTCAGCCAGGTGTGGAAACAGTTTAGATAAGGCAGAAGCCTTCAGATCAGCTGGACATGTTTAATGTAATCTTAGGGTACTGGAAGAGCCAATCTGAAACAGCATCTGAAATCAATTGGCAATTTGAAAACCTGAGGAAGATGGGTGAGAAGCTAGATGGGCAGGAAAATGCTACCATTCCCTTCCAGTCCTTAAAAGCATTAAAAAAAAGGAAGCAAAAGAGTGCAAACAAATGAATGGAAAAAAGGTGGAACAAGTAATTGTTAGCATATGAAAGTTTAAAAGGAGATGGGGAACAAATACCAGTTTGTCATCAACAAGTGATGACAACCAGTCCAAACTCAGGAAGGGAGAGGCAGCAAGTAACACGCTGTGGTTGGAGGTAAGGTCTTTGCACCGGCACTCAAGAAGTTCTCAGAAGGAAGCATGAAAAATGGAGCCTGAATGAGACTTGCACAGCATAGGTGCAAAACAGACTGCACAACTGTATCTGAGTCTGTTTAAAATGATTTTTGGAATTATGCATTAAAAGGGATCCTGCAAGCAGATTTCTTGGGCTCATTGTTGAATTAGAAAGGTGGATGATACACTAGACATGAAGCTGGGATGGACTTCAAGCACACTGAAAGAACTCTGAGCATATACAAAGGAGAAAAGGTCTAAAAAAACAAGATGAAATTCAATAGGTACAAGCACAACATAGGAAGGAGCAATCATTTACATAAATGCAGGATGAGGAAGAACTGGTTAGGTAACAGCTCTTCACAAAAGGATGTGGGGGAAACTGTATTCGAGCTGAACGTAAGTCAACAACATCAGGTTGTTGTGAAAAAGACAAACATCACGCTGAGATGTACAGACAGGAATAAAGCTTGCAAGACATGTACTGCCTCTCCTACTCCACTCAGCATCAATAAAGCCGTGGCTGAAATTTTGTGTGAAGTTTTCAGTGACACAGTATAAGGAATATCTCGGAGAAAAAAAAAAAAAAAAAAAAGCCTTTCAAGAAAGCTGGAGCAAATTTAGTTCATTTATTCTAAAGAGAAACGGTACTGGAAAGGAACTTGGTAAGTCTTCAAGCATGTAAGAATCTGGAGAAGAAAGCAAGCCCTTTGACCACCATGTCCGTGTTTACCAAAAAGAAGTTACAGGCTCTAATTGCAACAGGTCAGACATGAGGAGGAGCAATCTAGAAGACTGTGTGATGAAGCACTCGAACAGACTGCCTTGGAAAGCCATGGGTGCTTCACTACTGGACAGCTTTAACAGCAGGCCAAAAAAAATCTTTCCTTTCGCAAAGCTGAGCTTGCTGTTGGGCAAGCAAAGGGATCGAGCAGCCCAGGATGTGTTTCAGTCCCGCCTGGTGTCTCAGCTAGTTATCTGAGGGTTCAACAGTCTCCAGAGCACGTCTCTGCTCCAAGTGAGCACTTGGACGGCTGAAAGCCATCCTCTGTACAAGAGGCAGGCTGCTGAAGAAGCCCAGCACCGCCGCTCCGACCTCGCCTCACCAGGGAGGAAGGCTCTCTGCTATTCAGCATGTTCCTGCAGTGAGTCCCAAAAGCACTCTAAAACCTAGGGAACATTAGAAAGACTGCTGCTGCTGTAGGATTAGAGCTCAGGTCAAATGCAGGACAGCAGTCAGTAAGTTGCTGCCTGATTACGGCTTGGTGAAATCAGGTCTTGAGGCAAAAAGTGAGTCCACGGGCAACCAAATCGGTTGCGTTTGGCTCTCGGACACAGCAGAAATGTCACAGCTTGGAAATTAAGCTTTTTCCCCTTCCTTTTCTTCTTTCGCTCTCCCTCTTTTTTTTTTTTTTTTTTTTTTTTTTTTAAACAGAAAACAAGATGATAGCGTGTGAAAAATTCTTCTGACCAACGCTTCTCTCACATCTTTCATAAAAAGCCTATGAAACCAAACAGTATTATTACATAAAGCAGGTAAAAAATGAAGGAATGGCAGATGTGAATATTCTTGGTTTAGTTGCCCAACTGAACAAGCATTATTTCAGCAGTGTGAAGGCAGATAGCTATCCTTACTTCACTGAATAGCACCTTATTCTGTGAATAACCCCCATGGAGTAACAGCCACTACTCAGGGATTCAATAGCTTCATGAACATAAGGAGGCTGGCACAATCTGCAGCTTAATTTGCATGCACTTGGAATATTTTGCTTTATTAGATTCATTTCAAAATAAAAATACATGTAAAAGTAGCAGTGATTCAAGTGCCACTTGGCGTAACCTATATTTTTCCAGGAGATCTTACACTCTCCAAGTTTGCTAATTGCTGGGACCTGTGCAGCTAAAAGGAGAAATGCATGCTAAAAGAAAATATCCTTTTTGTTTTATAACACATAATCAACACGAGCGTTTCTAGCTTAAACACTGGCAAATCTATCCTCTTGAAAAAATACACACATCATTTTCATGCTACAAATTAAATTTGGTGTGGTTATGCTTTTAGCACTCAACAAGTAAAAGCTTGTAAATGAAAGACTGAAGCATAAAGGTATGGCAAGTCTCATTTGAGAAATCAAAATCTTCAGAAAACAGGAATTCTCTCCTGCAGAAGGCAACAAAAGCTGCTAATAATTAAATACTGCTTTTGATTAACACTTTGCACGACATGTTCATTTTGAAAGTCTGTATTTAAGCAGATCGTTATAGAAAACAAATCAAATCACTGCGCTCCAGCCCCATATGATGTCTGGCTAACAACCACACAACAGTTGGAAACTGTCAAAATATTTTACAGCTCAATTGTAATTACCAGCCAAGTCTAAGCACGCAGTAATTGGGCGTTAGCCATGTTCTGGGGGTGTTACAGCAATCCACGGCAGTCAGCTCTGCTGTGTTTCGGTTTTACACATGTAAAACTCCCCGATGATCCCCAGCATCTACCTCATAAAATTCTGAATGAAATGTATTAGTACATAATCTGCACAGGTAGCTTGTGGCTTTTTTTTTTTTCTCTTAATACAATGTGGTACTTCAATATTTTGAAAATTTGACTAACATCCATAAGCACAGACTTTCTTCAGCAGCTATTTTTTTCCTGGTTCAAATTCCCTAAAAGCTATATTGTCAGATTAAAGAAGAAATAATCATTGTGATCGAAATATTACATGTTTAATATAGTATAATTAAAAGCTTTGACACAAACTGTGGTGAGAGCTTATTTTGGCTTCAGGGAACACAGATGATAAATCGAGAAAACATTCTGAGCAGGTGAGAGAGGAAAGGTGCTGCTATGATACGGTGACAGAAGGAACCTGGAGGGCTTTGAGCATGTCCTGTTAGAGGTGTGACGAGCGTCGCATGGGGCTGCCAGCCAGCTGGTTGAACAGACTGCTGAACAGGGGCTCCTGATCGAGAGCTGGCGTTCCTGTGGCCAGGACCAGGGCAGAACCAGGGGTAGATTCATGATTCACCCATCCTTCAACACTACTCAAATCACGAATCCATTTAACTATCATCAACCCCACGGTGACAAGGCAGACGACATCTCTGGATCCCTAATACGTTATTATCCACTGGATTAAGATTCTTGAGAGATGTTATGCCTTTGAACTGACAGCTTATGAAAGGAAGGAAGCGTTACATTTTAAGTGTCCTTTGGACTTAATTTCTGTGGTTGGGTTAAATAAAACTAAGCACTCATGAAAGAAATGCTCTCAAATTGGTCCCCGGATGATGCAACACTCCAACATGCTTCTGGTGAGAGCCGTTCATGATCCCAGTCTGCAGGCAGCACTAGGAAACACCCGGGTGGAGAAGCCGCACCAGAAGACCGCAGCCTTCCGAGGAGGAGCACCACTGCCATCAGAGGGGCTTTGGGGAAGCTCTCCCTTGGGCTGGGGGATGCATCATGAGACAACCTGAGCAGCTGCAGGGGGAATGGCTTTGGCCAGATGCCAGCACTACCACAGAAAACGCCGGCTGAAGCCCTGTGCATCATCCTTAACAAGCCTGATCACGTCCAGGTGTTGCAACGTGTGCAGCATTTATCATTCACACATCTCAGCCTCCTGCAATACTTCTCACTGCATGAGCACCTCAGGATAAGTGGAGGAGTGGAAAGAAGGGAGCCTTACACAGGAATTTCCATGCTTTGGGAAGTGTAAATTAGAGCATTACTACTAGTCTGACAGTAAGTTTGCTAATAGATGTGTAGCAACATTCTCATTGCACAACAAGAGATAAAATGATTATGGCAATCACTGAAATGGGGAGAATAAAGGGAAGTGAAGGCATACGTAAGCTTTGGTAACACAGCGAGCTAGCTGCAAGTTCTGAACTTCTGGGAATGCACAGAAGCCAGCATGTTTTCGCTTTCTTGCTACTGCTCTGAACAAGGTTCCAGTAGATAGTACAACATTTGTTCTAATACTGGGTATTATTTACAAGTTAGATGAACTTCTAAATAATGCCTAAAGGTATCTGGGGGATCTGTCATCTCAAAACGTGGGCTTTGGGGATGGCTAGGCAACAGTTTGCAGCAGGAGCATGACCCAGGACAAGGCTAGGACACAAGCAGGCTGCCATCAGGTGAACAATACCCACCCCACCTCAGAGCTCTGCAGGCCAGGAGTTCACAGAGCAGTTTTGCCTGCAGTTGCAATAAAATTCACAGACTACTCAACTAGAAGCACCAGTGGGAGAACGATGAGACGCTAAATATGTAAGCACACATGCTGCTTCCAGCCGTCGTTCAGTGTCTCAATGAGTTACATTTATAAAACCTCCTACCATATGTAAATACTCGTGCAAAGCCCTTTTGCAACCATTTTTACGATCTATTTATAAAACCTTGGCACCATGAGTGCTGCTCCCATTTCCCAGCTCTGCTGCATGTAAAGCCTAACCATGCCTCCTGCGTGTCTGCAGGAGAGAAGGGCAGGGCAGCGGGCACCCAGGAGGAGGCCGGGTGGGGAGGAGCCGTGCCCAGGACCCTCCCACAGCTGGCAAGGATGCTGCGTGCTGCCAAAGGGGATGCTGCCCCAGCCCACATGTTCTGGAACGCTCCAGAGAGCTCTTGTGGCCCAAATCAGGCGTGAGCAAAGTGGCTGCACCCCACAAACTATGAGAGCAGGCCAGAAGGGACATTATGACAGAGCCTAATCCAAATAAATTTGATTTTCGGAGACACAGCCGAGCTTGCTGGTCAGTTCTTTGTTTCTAATCACTTGAAAAGGACAAAACAGAAAATGAGGTCACAGAGGATCTTGGTCTTCCCATTTTGACTCAGTAAATATGAAAATCTCTTCCTGCTTTCAATATAAATAAGACATCTAAAGCTAACCTATTTTTCAATCAGTTCCCATAGTCCAGTGGGATTCCCAGTACCTGGCCAGGCTCCATGCAGAGCCCATTGTGCCTGCCAAAAGCCACATGGGTGAAGTGCAGAGTGCAAGGAGATGAAATTGCTGACATCACATCCAAATGTAGATGTCTAAATGTACACACTGTTCGGCCTTCCTTTTTTCACTCTTTTCCACTGTACTGGGCACGAAATACTGGTAAAGAGACAGTCCCAGCCACTGTGAAAGTAAGGCAACTGATGCTGGAGGGCAAATTACATGCCACCTGCACACTAAGAAATACATAGCACCCTGAAAGTGGAGCAACACACTCCATTTGTCTGGGGACTGGTCACAGTAGATGGTTTACCAAAAAAAAAAGAAAAAAAAAAAAGGAATTAGGAAACATCCTTTCTAAAAGAATCAAAGTGCAGTGATGGAAATCATTTCACATCCTGAACATATTAGTAGTCTCATTCAGTATATGGGTCTTCAGACACTTTTAATACTTGTAAAAAAACATAGACTGTGTTTGTAATCTACAAAAAGCATTTGTAAATAGACAGTTTTATGTCCAAGGAGACCAAAAATGGAAGAAAAGTCCAGAAACTTAGAAGCTTCCCTCGGAATTATTTTGTGGTTATTCTCTGTTACTCATATCTATGCCACACTCTGGTTAAACATTTAAATTACATAAATATAAAGAGAATCACAGTGTCACAGCATGGCTTGGGTTAGCAGGGACCTTACAGCCCCCTGCCGTGGTCTGGCTGCCACCCACTGGATCAGGCTGCCCAGGGCCCACCCAGCCTGGCCTGGAGAACCCCCAGGGATGGGGCACCCACATCTGCTCTGGGCAGCCAGGGCCAGGGCCTCACCGCCCTCTGAGAATAGACTTTCCCCCTAACATCTAATCTAAATCTCCCTCTTTCAGTTTAAAACCATTCCCCCTTGTCCTATCACTGTCAGACTGTGTAAAATGTCGCTCTCCCTCCTGTTTGTAAGGCCCCTTCAGGTACTGGAAGGCCGCAGTGAGGTCTCACTGGATCCTGCTCTTCTCCAGGCAAAACAAGCCCATCTCCCTCAGCCTGTCTCCACAGGAGAGGTGCTCCAGCCTCTGAGCATCTTTGTGCCTCCTGGACCTGCTCCAGCAGCTACAGGCTTGTATACAACAAATAACCATACTTATTATAGTAACAAATATACTGAGACACAACTTAGAATATAACTAAGGTATATACAAAGAACACACATGTACACACTGCGTGTCCTTACGCGTGAAAGTGATTAAGATCACATTAAACAAGAAAAACACATTCTATCTGTTTTGTAAGTAAAAATGACTTTCATTAAACTTTAGAAGCGTAAAACATACGGTAGGAAACTGATTGGTTGAACTGGATTTCAAAGATCTATTTACACTGAAGTAAGCCAGGAAATGTTACGCCTGTAAAAGCTCACAAGGAGATCTGAAGATCACAGAGACATCCTTGTCTCAGAGGTGCTGATGAAGTGAGGGAGAAGAGAAATTCTGTCTGGCCCACCAAAGATCAAGAGACTGTACTGCCTTTAAAGATGCAAAAGACAACCAAGGAACTAGAAACTGCTGTAACCTGCCCCAGTTCATACTCACTGAAACTCGGGTGAGAAGGTTTCATTTGACTCAGGACCAACTAAAGGTCTTCAACTTCTCATTGTCTTCAGTGGACTCCACGTTAAGTCTCACAAACTTGTACAGAAGTCCACATGTCCAACAGTCACCGTCAACCTATTCTTTCAGAATTTATTTCTAAGTTTTTGTTCTTGTGAATACGAGTGCCCTTCACACAACAGCCAGGGCCAGCAGTAACGTAGGCGTTTGTGAGCCCACAGGAAAAGAAAGGACACCCACGGCCACAGCAGGCGTGAATCCACTTGGTTCAAGCAGCAGACCTATGTGCTCCTCGTGCTAAAGATGACGGGCATGCATATGAAGTTGTTCCTGGTCCTAAAATCAAACATCACAGCACCTTCACTAAGGCAACAAAAATTACTGATGAAGCTGATGGCACTCGGGGCTGTGTCTTTCAAGATATTCAACACCAGATTACAAACTTCTCACTCCCTAGTATCGGCTGTAAGACTCCTTTTTTGGGGATGGGAGGCATCTGCTGTGATCACCGAGATCCCAGTGGCATGCCATCAGCTAGTGCACAGCCCACAGTTCTGCTCCAAAGGGGTATGAGCAGAGGAGAATAAGCTGTGTTAGAAGGTGCTTTACCATGCTACATGCTCTGAATCCAAATGATTTTTCTACAGAGAGTAACGTAGGCATTTAATCAGTGGGTGTTTTAATCAAGCTCTTAAATATCACAGTTGTTTGTCTAACATATTAAGGCAACCAACATTTTTTGTAACACTTACAACATGATTTCCTTAATTACTCTAGTTTCAAGCCAGCTCCTTTAAAGCCCCTTCGCTGAGCTATAGCACATGATTTCATTCACACTTTAAAAGCGTTTCCCATGCATGCCTTTCAAGGCTGATTTGTCTGAATTATACATATGAACTATATTTAAAATTTGTGCATTATTCATTACTACAGACTATGAAGTATCATTTAGGGATTAACACAACTCTCTGCTAAACTGCAAAACAGCTCCTGTCAACAATGAAACAAAGTGAGCTTCCACGAACCAGCTGTACTTAAAAAAAGGTAACCAAATACTTCTATAAAAGTAGAAAAATACTTCTCTAAATCTACCAAGAAAAAAAACATGCATGTGCTATTTTCTACTGAGAGAGAAACAAAGTCAGTTTATCTAACAGGCACAGAAGATACAGAACTGCTGATGTATTAGAAAGAGTTCTTGTTTTAAGTATGTTGAAACCTTTTCTTTCTGTAACAGCCTCTATGAAGAGTGCTGGCACTGCACGCACTTTCAGATCCATCATATATGCTTCTGCATAGGATAAATCAAATAAAAAATATTGGCAGGATTGGGATTTTGTATTCAAATGACTATTTCTCCAGAGAAACATCTCATTCTCTCCGTTTTCCATCTATGCATGTTAAAATAACTCAGAAAAAACATGGATCGGAAATATGTTACACACACAAACCCCTGGGATATCTGATACAGTGATAGTCACAGAGAATGGACAGTTCTCCTCAAAGAGCAGGGAAATATTTAAAAGGAGGCAGTGAGTCAAGAAAAAAAATATAGGCAGTTTGATTTCAGTAAAACCCGGATCACTCCGTTCCTTCGGATTTTTTTCTATTTAGTTTCTTTTCTTTTATGCAGTTAATTTTGTTTTTAGGAATTGTTCCCCCCCCCCCTTTTTTTTTTTTGTCACCACAGACACTCCCTTTAGGCAACCGTGCATCAACAATCCTCCCACGTTCAAAGTCGGCTACATCTGTTGCTCTTTCCCATTGTTGAAAATTCCTGCCTTAATCCTATTTGACTTTATTCATGCAAAGGTCATCCTGAATTCAACAAATGGAGGAGCGATAGCAAGCACACTGTTGAACATGGCTAAAAAATGCTGTTGTAGAACATGCAGCTAGTGTGCCGGCACTATCTCAGAAGTGCTTGGTTTATTATGCAGGCTCCCAGTCCCCCTGGCTGCATTGCAATATGAATTGGTAACGTATTTCTTCCAGCATCTCAGGAATACAACAATTTCCTTCTAACTGGCTTGATTCTCTCTACTTAAAAAGATTTGCACTTGCCTGGTATTCACTAGTGAGCCTGTGCACAGCGTGTGGGTGTAATATTTGACTGTGTCACACTCCCTAGGGCTTGGCTTCTGGTGTATATGGCTTCTCTGCCTCTGCTGGTTTTTACTTCTGAGTATATCCAGCCTCACAAATCAATCCTGTTTAATTAACCAGCCCATCAAGAACTAACAATGGTTGCTATTTTAAATAAATGAGGCAAAATTTCTGCCTTTTACAAAGCAGGGTTGAACAGCTAATACTAACACCTAATTTTAGGGCCACCACTGTACTGTAGATTTCTTCACAGAAGCTGTCTATTTTGTTTTTAGACTCATTTTTTCCTCCCAAGCAACAATAAAAAATAAAAGCATCCTGGCTCAGAACCCTGATTTATTCTTATGCACAAGTATCTGACCAAACCAAAGAAAGATTAGCAAGAGCAGTGAATTAGTAACTAAACCAAAGTTAACTATCAGACTGATTTATGAAGTGAAGATAATTATTTTTGTAATATGTCCATAACTCATCATGACAGGAGCAAAGGAATATTTATTCATGAGTGCTTATTTCCAAGTCGAGGTGCTTGCCAGCCAGGATGAACCAAACCCACCCTTGAGGCAACCAGAGAAAACAGGCTATTGTTAGTTCAGTTCCTTAACAGAACGCTTTGCTGAGGGCCTGATACCGTTCAGAGCCTACAGAACGTTTTAACAATCCAAAACAACTCCACAATAAAGTCTGATGTAACAGCTAAACGTTACATGCTACAGCAACATCAGCTCAGTCCACGTGTATTTAGATCCTCATTGACTTGCACGGGAACACTGCAAAGAATGAAGTTTTCCATTTCAAAGTTGCTCTATGCTCTGCTTGTTAAGGACGCTGATAGTGAGATGTAAAAACTCCACAGAAAAAGTGTAAGTTTCATCAGTTTTCTGTAATGATTTTGAGGCTTTGGGTTTTGATGGTAGTTTAAAAAAATGTCTTACTTGAGGAGAAGCGTTCATTCCTTCTTTCTACCTTTCAGAAAGCAAAGCTTCAACAAAACAGAAGTAATAGCCAGTGAAGTCAAGCATGCAAATCAAAGCCTTCCCCACCTTTTGAAAGGGTTATGATGAACAGCAGCAAGGTAGTTATCCTCTGGTACCTACGCCAGGAGCTGGCCCTGCTCCATCTGCTGCCTTCTGTCAGGCCCCTCCTGCCATAGTAGCGAAGGCAAATAACTTAAAGAAAATAAAAGGCCTTCATCGCAGATAAGAATTTTCAGATTACATATCCCAGAAGCTAGCCCAGGTTTTACTCTGAGCTGTTTTTCAAATGCTTCAGCAGACCACCTCGGCTGGACAACGGTGTTGCACCTAAACCAGCATATGCCCTGTGAGACTTCACAGTGCCATGAAAGCACTGCTGTTTTGGAACACAAGAGCCCAAGAAACTTGAACGCGACCAGCAGCTCCTAACTTTCTTATCATGGAATCACACAGCTCCTAACTTTCTTATCATGGAATCACAGAATATCCCAAGCTGGAAGGGACCCACAAGGATCACTGAGAGCAATCCCCGGCCCCACCCAGCACCACCCAAACCCAAACCCTGTGTCTGAGAGCAGTGTCCAAACGCTCCCTGAGCTCCGGCAGCTCGGGGCCGTGCCCACTGCCCTGGGGAGCCTGTGCCATGCCCACCACCCCCCGGGGCAGAACCTTTTCCTAACCCCCAGCCTGACCCTCCCCTGACACAGCTCCATGCCGTGCCCTTGGGCCCTGTCGCTGTCCCCAGAGAGCAGAGCTCAGCGCCTGCCCCTCCGCTGCCCTGGGAGGGAGCTGTAGGCCGCCATGAGGCCTCCCCTCAGCCTCCTCTGCTCTGGGCCCAACAAACCAAGGGGCCTCAGCTGCTCTCCTCACACACCTTGCTCTCCAGACCCTTCCCCATCTTCACAGCCCTCCTTTGGATGCTTTCTAATAGCTTCATGTCCTTCTCATATTGTGGCACCCAACCTGCACCCAGTGCTCAAGGTGACGCCGCACAGCGCAGAGCACAGCGGGACAATCCCTGCCCTCACCCAGCTGTGCTGGGCCTGGCTTTGAAAACGACTGATTTCAGGCAAATATCTTCAGCACCTCTGTGACCCCACAGCAAGTGCTGAAACGAGTCTCCTCTTCTCTTCCTCTTCAAGGACTCCAATTGCTAGATTCAGCTCTGAATACAGGGAGGTACGGGCCAGAACAGGCAGCCTGCGCACCCCCAAAGCTCAAAACCAGTGGAAGCAGCCAGCCATCTCTCCTCTGCCTTCAGCAGCCCTGAAGCAGCTCCTGGACAGGGATCCCTCATCAGCTTTGCACTTGCTGCTAAGGCAGACTGTTGGTCAAGTTACACCCATTCAAGAAATTCAAAGGTTTATATAACTCATCCCAGATTTACAAGGCAATTCCATATTTACATAGGAAACAAAGATATTCTAGCCTTAGTGTCATTTTTCGAATAAAATATGGAAGTGGTATTTTTGTTACACCTTCACTCACACACTGGTGCTGGTGTTGCAATGATGTAGAGCAACAACACTCCCCTTTGCTTCATCACACCACATGCTCTGTGCTTGTGGCTTTTCCAGTTGCCTCCTAAGGCCAGAGATGGATTTTCTTCCCACACAATGGTATGCAGTTTAAAATTTCCAAGATGAAATTAAGCATATTGAACCACTGCCATCACATCTAAAAGACCACATCCTTCCACAAAAGGTGAAATAATATTTTATGAAGATGACAAGTCTGAGCACTGTGATTTGTATGTGTAAGCAAAATCTAAAAATATGAAAAGTGAGGCTTTGAATATCTTCATGTTAGTTAAATTACCAAGCATCATTTGCGCAGACATTTAGCAAGAATTGCTAACTGGCCCTATCCAGAATTGCTGCAGGCACTACCAATCTTTCCTTCCGTTTCAATAGGAGCTACACTGTACCAATAAGGCAGAAATACCTTAAAGAGCAATTATTAAAATTGCAGGAGGAGCCAAGCATTTATCATCCTGCAATTTATATGTATTAAGCTGCAATTAAAAAGATTTTTCTAGGACAGCCCTGGAGACCTGGTTTCTGCATCCCCACTACTAATAAGGATGTAAAGAAGAAACTCTGAAACACTGAAGTAGAAGCACTTCAAGTTGCCAAATCAAGTGATCAGAAGTTGGGATATTACAAAATTATGGTTATGTACTCAACGTTAATTAGCACCCTTTGCATATTTGCATTTTGATACGATCTTCAAAAGCACTTCTTCCCCTAGACCTGTGCCCCTGAAGAGGGGACAATGAATGACCTACTTGAACGGGAGTACCCAGTATTCCTACTTGTTTTTTTGCATTATTAGTTGTTTGTCCTCACGTGTCATCTGCTGCACACTTCCTGGACCTTGAACTGACAATGGTATCATTAATCTCATCAAAGGGCTTTTCTACAGTGTCCATCTTTATGGTATTTTAATCTAGAAGATTAAACATTTAATTTACTAGACATCCTCGTGAGGTAGCAATCCATTTAACTACAGAAAAAGTGAGATCCACAACAAAGACAGCTCACTCTCGAGTCCTCAGCCTGAGCCACCCAGCAGCTGACCTCACGGAGCGCTGCTTGTTTTGTCACACATCACATGTACTCTTCCAGCTGCGCTGTGCTTAAGTCAAGCCAATAGATCTGCTAATTTATCATACTTACATCAAGCTGGGATCTTAAATATAACTCCACAGCCCAAAACTTGGTTCAAGAGATTAGCTTAGCACCACACAGGGTATTCCTGATGGAGGAAAGGATAATACTCCCTCCTTCCAGACAGCATTTAGTTGCTCTAATAGTCAGGGAAAGCCGCCCCACTTGCTGGCCAGTGCCCCAAGCAGGGCACAGCCTGCCTGAGTCACAACACGTGGTGCTGCCTGAGGGAGCGTGGCAGGGAGACCTGAAGCGATGGACCTAGGCTCCATCTAGACATCGCTCTGGTTGCTTGCTACGTGTGCTCAGAAATGGGAGCTCAGAAAGGCGAGAAGCAAGGGGCTGAGGCTGTAAGGAGCTTGACTCTGCCTCTAACCCTACGCAGGACCTCTGCTACAGCAACATGTGGTTAAATTACTGGCTTATCTGCTTTTTAAACCTGAAATTCTGAAGGAAACCTCTCTTCTAGAGGTAATGATGCTATCCAACAGCACCTACATCTTTGACAGCAGTACAGCTGCTTTGTTGCTAGAAGATGGGCACAAAATACTTTAATGAGAAGGGCTGAAAGCAGCAGCTGGAACAAGGATCAGTTTCAACCACACGTTTGTTTGGTGTACACAAACTGACTCTGTCTGGCAGCAGTCACAGAAATAACACGAAGAAAACAGACACCACCCTCCACTAACTCATTCCAACACATTCGCACAGCCACTTGCAAGTAGGAGGAGGGAATCAAGCAAGGTTGCAAAGAAACAAAATCCCGTACACGATAAACCCTGAGAACTCCTGCAGTAGAACTACACGGGCAAAACAAGTGATGTCCAACTCAGAATGAATTTATCACTTTGGCTGCTTAAGGAGACCATAGGTAAGCAACAGCGTAGTGATAAAAGCACAAGTCTCAAGCGCATCCTCTGAGGGTCTGCATATTCCTCTGGGTCATAATGAGTAGTAAAGAGTTGTCACTTCTGCAGGTCTTGTCTGTGACTGCTTGTGGACAGGTTACCACATGTTGCACTCTACTTCTTGTACCATCTTTTACAAAATCACTAAAGAATGAAGCAGGGTATCCTCATTTTGCTGGACAGCTCTCTGACTCCTCTACTTCCACATCTCCTACTCATGTGCAGTCACGCCTGCATGTTGAAGGGAGAAATGGCTCTTGCAACATTTTCTCGTTTGTTTTCTATCCTACCACGGTTCTACTCCTTAGGTCGCATACAAAAGAGTCTGTAAATATTCAGGTATAGTCAGTCTCACCAACTTTAAACGCCTGTCTATTAGTTGGCCAAGACTACCTTATGCATTAGTTGAGGACAAAGTATTCTTTAGCCTCTGCCTTCAGCAAGATGGAAAAATACTACACTTGTATTGGAAGTGAATTGAATAGTTCACTCCTTATTCTAGCACACCTTCTAACAAGGTTGTGTTATGTCAAAAGATCAGATAATAGCAAGCAACACAGAAAAAGCACATAACTGGTCAAGCTGACAAACATCATTTAAAATACATGCAAGCAATAATAAGAGATTAAGTACAGTATAAAAAGGGAGCCTCCTCCTTTTATTAATAGCTGAAAAGCTGCTAGTTTAATGAACTGTCTGTGCTTCAACACGATTATCTCGCTATCTCTCTGTTCATGTTACATGTGTGGCTTGTCTTTTTTCCCATTAAAAGATAAATTGTTTCAGGGCTGTATGCAAAGACAGATCTTCTCAGAGCGCCTTTTTTGCACAAGTTCATAACAAAAGAAATCTTAACATTCTCTCCTCTACCTCCTGAGTCTTCCTTCGGCTTGATGAACTATCTGCACAGGCAGTGACAAAGATCTCGTGCAAATGAGTTGCACAATTGCTTTGCAGCTAATGTGAAGCTGGAAAGGAGCAAACTCACTCAAGAAGACATTCTAGGAAGTCAGGGAGTGCTGACACAAATGAATAAATGAAATGCTTTTGATATGGAGAGACAAAGAGTGATCTCCTTAATCTACCGTTTGCAACTTAATGTAATTTCTCTGCTTGGCAGCATCACTGCATCTGTGTTTGAGATGAGCTCTTCCTACAGTTCTGTCACATAAGGGTGACAATACTGAGGTGAATATAAATGGAAAAAGTGAACAAGAGACAACAGCATCTCTGAGATCTGGGAGAGTAGCACTTACAACTAAGCAATGTTACTTCATTCCCCTTCCACTAAACTCAACTGGAAGTTTGATCTTCCATTTCTGCATAAGCAATTATTCTGCCTTTAACTACAGTTTTCTTCTTGTTCCCTCCGGAAGAACCTGAGAACTTTTCTTTGCTAAGGAGGCAACGCGTGCATGCTCCTTCCCCTGCTGGTTTGAAGGATAAGCTGCCTATCAAGCATAAATCCAGATACACAATGAATTACAAAGGATACAGGATGGAGATGGGTTATTACATGTGATGCACAAAAAGGATCCTGTATCACTGATTACAGCATGCCACACTTCCTACAAACATGTCTCATTAGAGCTTCAACCAGCCAGCTTGCTTGGCATGAGAGAGCAGGCTATCACTGGGCATACAAAACATTTATTTTTTGTTTCAAAAAGGAAAATAGAGCTTAAACAATGATGGTGACAACCAGAAATGTTATTACTGGCTTTGGACTATTATGTGAATGTGTATTCTTCTTTCCTGCCAATGCAAAAGGTCACCACAAGCTCTTGTCTACAAGCACCAAAATCAATGCCTGTGCCTTCACAACTGTCAGCAACACTGTGACCTTCATGAAGGTGGAAATGGTTCATACTTTAATACAACAGACGGACGTATTTATGACCCTGTCCTGATGCTATATACTTTCACCAAGCCCTAAGTGTGACTCAAAAGCCAGCGAAATCATCCAAACACGAGTTCAAAAAGCATCCTGCAGACTGACACCCATCCCATGTCTGTTCACACACTCATTTCTTGTCAGAGAAACGCTTACCATGAAGACTGGAGTGCGGGAGTTTCATTTACTGAGACATTCTGGACAGCCCAACAGGAAGCTGTGGGGCAGAGATTTCTGTGAGCTACCAAAGCCCACGTTGACAGTTAGCCCAGACACCTGCAGCAGCTGCTCTGCAAGGTGTGTCTAGCACGGATGAACACAGGCTTCCAAACCATGAAGACAGGACATACGAACAAGCTGGATTCACCAAAACTGCTGCCTTTCAATAGTTCAATGACAATTGATTTAATCCAGAAACCCATGGACTTTGGATTTACGAACCATCAACAGGATCCGAGCCTTGGCTGCTCTCTGGCAACACCCAATCTGCCATGCAACAGGAAAAAGTCTTTTTGAGAACAGCTTCCTGAAGTGAAGGGCATCTGCTCTCTGTCCAAAATGCAATGCCAATCCACTGCAGGAGCTGTAAGTTTTCTTTCAACACTTAAAAATAACTCTACAGCTGAGGACGATTACCTGTTTCCTAGTAAATAATTCCCCATCTCCCAACATAAATGCAGGGCATTCCTGCCCTCTCATTCTGAGAGGCAACTAAAGGCATGACTTTTCAGAAGCATGTGGCTTCAGCTTCTCTACTACAAGACGCAGTTGCTAACTCTTAAACTCATACCTGGATCTCACTGCCAGTGAACTCACCTCGACCCAGGGACGGTAAGACACACTGAGACCAAAGTTCCAAAGTTCAGCCAGCTGAAGTTCGTACGCACATTTTTTACCAGCTAAAGCTATGATGGGCACCGATATGCATGCTAGGCACTGGACTGATGAAAGGGAACCACTGGCATAGATACTGCCTTCTGAGCCTATGGGAAGTTCAACTTTTTTCCCCAAAAGTCAATGGCAAGCAGAAGAAATTTGAAGTGTCCACCCCCTCTGTGAAAGGCAGAACCTTGTTATCCAACCCATGTTGAGAACAGCAACACAGGTGTGATGGTAACAAGCCCAGCAATGATTCAGTTTGGCTTGTCAGCTGTGGAGCAGACTGCTGACTGGACAGCTGAATTTCAGCTTCGCAGTTTGTTTGTCAGAGTTGCCTAAATACAGCCAGCGCACCACAGTCTTCAAGCCCTTTGAGATGATCCACTGTGGAATAATTCTAGACTCTCAAACTTTGCATTTTTAAGATCCTCAGATCGGTTTAGAGAAGGTGTGGAAGGAAGGCAGGAGAGAGTAATTTCCTAAGGAAGTACAGGTAATACATTTGGAAGCAAAGCTTCCTCCTAATCCACATCTTGTGAATGCTGAGCGACTACAGTTGGCCAAGAGCTGTCTGGACCTCTATGGAAAGCTAGACCCTGCCTTACCTGAGCCAACACACCCTTCCTTACCCAGTGGGATCACTGGGCAGTCAGATGGGCCTTCTCAAGGGAAGATGCTAGAAAGGTTTAGGAAGGGCTTGCTACTGCAGTGAACTGACTGCCAGCCGGGAGCCAGTCACTCCCTTCCTGGGAGTCAGTCTCCCGGGGAGACAGCCTTTGCTTCCAACTCTGGTTCTTCCATTTTCACGACTAATAAAATTAATGCCTGCTTATTACTCTCAGATTCTGTCTTTACTGATTGTTGAGTTCTTGAAAGCTAACCAACTCATAACCCCACTACAGAGCATCCTCTTTGTCCTGGGGATACCTGGCATGATGCTTTGATACCACCAGATCAGAACATATTTTCTGGAACCTTCTGCCTACTTTTATATGAAACTTTTACAAAGAATTATCTTGTACAACATAAATCTGAACAAAGGAACTCAAAGGAGTTTGACTTCCATGGTGTCAGGAGTAGTAGGGGTAATTAGCTGTGGATGTTTATTCCAGGAACATCTAGAAACAGTGTTCAGCAGCTATAAATGATCAGACAACTCCCTGAGAAGAAAGCCTTTTGCAATTCACCTAGATGAATTAGCTGACGCCTGCTCTCAAATGAGACATGTCCAAGACCGCTGACTGATAAAAATTCATCGTTTTATTTTTCTTCATCATTACCACAGACACTGCTGTTATATATCAAAAAACACGCACCAAAATAAAAAAAAAATTGTGTGTGGGAAGCGAGATACCCCTCAGGCAAGAAACACCTTCCACCACTGCTTGGGTAATGGTGGAGTGTTGGATTCAGGCTATGATGTTACAACAGCAAACACAACGGCACTCCTGTGGCAGTTTATCTATAACCCCAGTGCACATGCTAGAAGGCTCATTGCAGCTGAATACTGAACGAAGCAGTTTTGGTGTCCAGCCATACCCTAGGAATTTGATTTTTCGGTGTACACATAGGAAAATTTCACCCTTTCTTGCCCTACTTTTAAATCTAAGGAACACTTAAATCCTAGGCATTTAAATTCCTAGGAACTTCACTACTGTTTTCAAAAACTAATTGCTTTTTTTTTAATAGGGAAACATAATTTCAAGTATTTGGAACCTCTATCTTGAGTAAGAATCTTTCATGTCAAATAATCTTTCAAGAGTAATTTCCACCTAATAATAGATGTTAGTAACAGCATTCGTAATTTTTGTGTTCAGCAAATGTGATGAATGCCATTAGTGTGTGAAGAAAAAATCAACTCCAAATACTCCACCAAGGACTTGCAGAAGTGTTTTAGGAGTCCTTTTCCTTAATCTCCAAAGTTCTAACATCAATGCTGTGCTCCTGCATCCCAAAGACTCGCATTTCTGCTCCGCAGCCATTTCCCATGAAGGCTACCAAGACAGGGAACGGAATGTGCGGGGACACTTGGGATCTGGTCACAGTATCATGGAGGTTTCTGTGCACAGGCAGCTTGGACAGATCACTGACTCAGTGCAGTTACTTAACCTCCCTTTAGCTATGCTTACCCCATGGGACTATTCCCCTACATACAGGCGTGTGCCAGGTTCTTGACTGTACAGTGCCTATGCCCTTTGATGCGAGTTTTTCAGAGTTGCTAAACCCTGCCACTATTACTGAGTGATAAACAAGTTACTTGTGCCAGCACTCCAGGCCCCACCTGGGCACTGTTTTGTTCCTGTGAGAGAAAATTGTTTAATTTTCTTTTCCAATGGCAGCACTTTTCAAATTTCAAGCAACATTCCAAGTAAAGTGCTTTTGATCTCCAGTTATTAGATCATCTTAGATCAAAACAATTCAAGCACAGAAAAAAGACTTAGAAAAAGCTTTCTGAATTACAAGTGATCATACAATACTTTCATATACCCAGGGAGGAAAACCTTCCAATCTGCTGTAATTCAATAAACCCAAACACTGCGCCTGCTTCGGAGCCTTCCCTAATGGTCTCACATCCTCCAAAATCCTGTAAAAAATTACAGCTTTCCTGAACTGCAGAAGGTCAGCACAAAGCTCCATCTTCCCCCATGGCCCTAATGAACATTTAAGTTTCAGCACTCGGACCTTCGCTGATCTCAGCTGTTCCTCAGCTTCACTGGCAGAGAGGCAGGCTGCAAGCAGGCAGGCATCAACATACGAGGGAAGCAACACCGTACATAACTGCAGGCTGCTTGGCTGTGTTCATAACAACCCAGTATTTGCAGCAGGTTCAGTCCTGCATCTTTTCTTAATCAATTTCAGCTTTCAGACAATCTAAAACAACTACGGCATTCTAACCCAGCAGTAAAACATTATTCTAGCACAATGAAAACATGAAACAAGGCACAGAGATATTCCCCTGGAAGCAGACCTGTACATACACCAGCCCACTCATATAATGAGCAAGGGGGGCGAGCTGATAAAATCTCCTCCACAGATGTCTTTTCTCTGCCTGATAGTACCAGAATGCTTTACTTTGGACACCTTGCTTTGACCTGAGGGCCACACTCCGCCAGAAATCAAATGATATGGCAATCTTTTCTTACAAAACCTAAGCAAACAGGATCAAACCCCATTGCAGCGCATTACATTACTGCAACACTTGGATGTAATATTGCCCTGGTAGTGGTTTTGCATACTAAAAGTTGTGCTTGTGGCCTTACCCTTCTGTTTTGTTTTGCTGTGAGCAGACACAGATTAGATTTCTGGTCTCTTACTCTTTAGCCTAAGTGAGTGCTAAAATGACAGCAAGATCAGAGCCTGGGGGGCAAGGACATGTCAGCAATCCAGATGACTAATTAAGCAATGATAGGCACGACAAGGAGTTACATACAACTCTTAGAGTATGGCAGCTCCAACACAAGGCAGAACAGATGACAACATGCAGAAATTGGGAGAGATGTGCTGGAAGGGAAGCCTTCTGCCCGCATCTTCCCACCCTTTATACCAGGCAGACAGCACATACAAATTTTGTTTTGAAAGAGTCCCATTAACACATACTATTCAATGCTTATTTAGTTTACAAAAGGACAAGAAGTGCTAACTGCCTAAATGCTGGAGCTAAAATTCACACTGTCAGAAGTTAGCTCCTGTAGTCCTAGCGTAGCTGTGCCGCACATTGTCCACTTTAACAGAAGTTCATTCAGAATTTCAGTCGAGAAACGCTGAAGTATGGATGCATATATGTACACTTAGTCTGGACATTCCTAACACACTGTTAATCTCATTTAAAGTAGACTGTGTCCTTTTTTTTTTTT
>VXAV01008508.1:93299-107754 GCA_013399715.1 Alectura lathami | reverse complement strand
ACATACCTATGGAATTGGACATATATAAATCCCAACACAAATAAACAGAGCGCAGCACTAAGCTCTTAAACCCAGACCTACGACAGAAATGTGGAGACATATTCTTCAACAGGGGCAAAGCTTAGAGACATTACAATAGATCAAGACTTAGTATTGTTCAGCATGATTTTCTTCCTACTCAGTGGTATACCCAGCTGCCCAGTAACATTTGTTACTAGAAGACTCTTTTCATTGACGCTGCAGTTGCTGTTACTGTTGTCATTAAATCCTTAACGAAAATACAAGCTCCTACTGCTGCTCTCTCCCTGTGAGTCAGCAAGCGAATAGAGATGAGCCAACACCTTATTAAGTCCAAGCAAAGCTTTTATGATGGCCCACAGAAATAAACAGGATGTCTCCAATCCACATAAAGGCACCAGAAATAATAGAGACAAGATTTTGGTATGAAAAACCTACCTTAGGAGAAGAGGAAAGCTCCCTCGAAGCAGGAATAGCTGGTATGTTCTCGCTCACACCTGTCTCTGTCTTTGGCAAGAGGTTTGGTGGCTCAGGGGCCTTCCTTTTCATCTTCTTTTCTGGTTCTTGCAGTGGAGCAACTTTAATTAAAGCAGGGCTTGATTTTGGTTCATAAAACGGATTTGATCTAATTAAAAGAAGGGAAACATATTTCTTTGCTATCTCCTTGGAATTCAAAATGAAAATAAGACTTGTTTAGAGAAGCTGATGACAAAAATGATTTTATTACCCCATACAAGAAAACGTTTAGCTTTTACATGCTTTTAAATGCTACTTTCTCATATGATTGACAAGCGAGATGAAACAGTCCAAACTGCATTAGCTCAGAACAAATCTTATAAAGTCTTACAAATGACACAGAAGCTTTATTAATAGCAAAGCTAACTTCAAATATACTTGGCTACCTAATGAACAATTATCTGATTTATAGATGAGCTCAATACCAATAAATTTGAGAGATGTTGCTAAGCTGTTGAATATGTCAACGAACAGAATTAAGAATTCTTCACTAGAACAGACTGAAGATTTAAGTTCACATTCCAACCCACTCGTTCCATTCTACATAAATACTTCCACAGCATTTCCAAATTTCAGCTATTAGTTTAATACTTCAAGCATCAACCAGCAATACACTGAAAATAGCTTCTAGGCACTTAAAAGAGACAGCAATTTTGTATTCTGCTAGGGATACTCACTGGAACCTTCTCCACACAAACCAACTTATTCATGATCTTTGCTTTTCAAGTTTTGCAATCCAGAACTGGCTGGTTAATTATGAAACCGGCACGTTAATGTATTCCTTTCTATTCCATACTGCCCCTGCAAAATACATTTATCACGCATCTCAAGCGATGTTTATGCAACGAAGTCACTGCAATTCCCAAAGATCCATCTGCATACAGTTATGCAAAGTGTAACTGATCACAACAAGTAACCTCAGTCCTTTGAAATCCACTCTAGATGGAAACAATAATGCACACAGCACTAGACAAGAGTTACCTAGCCAGATCAACTTAGGTATTCCTCTCAGCACAAGAGAAATGAGCTAGCCCGTGTCTGTTTTAAACAGCTAAAAATTTGGGCACAAATGACAAAACAACCAGTCACCCAGCTTCCTTCCACACAACGCTACTTTTCCCCAGCTTTGTGTACTTTCAGTAGGAAAACATATCTTTTGGTTTCTTGGACTGACTTTAGAATTTATCTTAATGCAGCCTGCCCTCGTCTGCTTTTGACTGAGAAGAGGAAAGCAATTAATAATCCACACTGCAGAACAGAAGTCTACTCATAAACGTTTATTGAAGAATACAGGGGAAGATCAGGCCCAAAACCTCCAGACCTTCCTGAGAATCCGCCACCACCTGTGGCAGAGAAGGAAGGAGATCTAAATCCAGATAGCAAAGGGAAAGGAGTGACTAACACTAAAGATCTCATCTGCTGACTGCAGGCCGCTTTCAGGTGCTCCCTCCTTGCTGCCCATCAAGCACAAAACCAGAGGGTGCAATCAACATCAGAAGAACAAGTTAAATGGGAACTGGTGGGTGTTTTCCAAGGGAGGGAGCAGAAAAATGAACGCATTCAGTCTGGAGTAGGGAAGGCACCTAGCTGTCAGCAGCGCTCTTTCAGCTGACAGCCTCGCTCAGCCGTCTTCAGACACCGGGAAGTTCAAAGGGAGGTGAAAATGCAGATAAAAGAGATAAAGGCTGAAGAACAATGCATTCTGCAGCAGAGCACAGGGCTTCCCTTAGCTCTGCATGTCAGTCTTCTGAACAGCCAACAGATGCAGTGTTTGGTGGTGGTGAAATCATCCTGTGCAGCCTTGCTTAGAGTTAGAAAAGAGTATTTGTAAGGTGTTAAAATGATTTGGGTGAAAACAAAAAGAAAGTAAAGTTGGGAAGAACAACTGTATTTTACATTTTCATGCTCTAGGACTCTCTGTGCTACACACATAATCCTGAAGAATTGCAACCTACTGCATCCATCAGAAGAAAGGGCTCTAAAGAGACAAGTCACTGTTTTTTTTTTCCCCCACAGAAAATAACTTGCTTTAAAGCCAGGCTAACCCCCAGCATTTTGGTCACAGCAAGGTCTGAACACACTATTTCCACCTTTGTCTTTCCACCTCTTAATTGGTCTTACAAATAATTTTTCGAAAATGTTTATCAGCAAGTTTGACACAGACAAAATCCCCAGCTCTTGGCAGAAAAGACTACAAATTCTGAAGGCCCTGGTGTCTGAAACATGTAGCAGAGTTGGGTCCAACAGCGTCCACATGGCTCTACCAGAAACTAAGCATGGGGAAAGCTTGGCTGAAAAAAAGCCTTAGCTGAAAAACATCAATGCGCTCTTCCCCGAAGCTCACCTACTTTTTGCTTCAGCCACACTACTTAACTGATCCGCACAGCAGGATTTACCTAGAGATGCTAGGCTGTCCTCACAAAATGAAAACAAACCTGATGAGCTACCTGACGCTAAGCAGTCAGGGGCAGCGGGGTAGCTCGTGGCTTCTGTGGAACAGTCAGCTTCAAGAGATGACCACTCAACAGCCTCACCAACGAGCCAGCACTGTCCTCAGCCATGCCATGATCAACGAGATAAGAAGCTACAGAGACGAGCGATGTCTGAAAGCAAGTTGTATTCTGACCAACTTCAAAATGTTTTTGACCAGCATTACTAGTTAACCAAAAAAAATAAAATCACCATTTTACTGAGGAGGAAAACCAACGCTGTCAGTGTGCCAGGGTTAAGAGACCAGGCGATCTGACAAACCGAAAGCACTATGGTCGAAAGCACTGTATTGTCAGTAGTTGTGCCCTGTGCTATTTGCAAACAATTACACTTAGCTTAGCAAGGCATGCTGTGCTTTATTAACTGCTAGCCATCTACCATTTTTATTTTAATGTACGTAGTTCAAAAAGGAAAAAGCAGAATTTTACACTAATATTCAAGTGTCCAAACTACATAAAAGAAAATGTGTTCCTTATCTCTAGCTAGGCACGAGAATTTAGCCAGAGGAGGTATGTTTGGGGAGAGCAGCTTCACAGCAGAACACATACACAGCGGAACATCTACGTCCAATCTGCACCACGCTATGCATCACGACGCCAATGCTTGTGACCGTGCTCTGCTTATGCACATTGTGAAATCTTACGTTATTTTCACCACCACTAGTGCAATACACTGCCATTAAGCCAACTACCCAAGGTAAATCCTTCACAGAAGCACGAGGGTAAGTACCTTGTCCAAGATTACAAGGAGAGTTTGTTACAAAACTGGCATCAGAGTTCAGATCTTCAGGCACTTTGTGTAAGTCCTGAATCCAGAATCAGAACTAGCAATCTGCCAAAGCAGAGTGGGACAAGGGTCCTGGTTTTCAGTGATATGTTCATCTTCCCAGGACACATCACCACATTTCACACACTATGGGAGAATGCCAAGTGGTGCATTAAGTGAACCCCAATGAAACTTTTAAGATGCAGGGGCAAAAATACATCATACTTCCTGAGTGACAGTAAATGCCCTGCAGGAGACTTCTATTTCTCACACCTTCCATCTGCCAGGTTCAAAATCATTCCTGGGGAAAGCACTGCACCAATGGTAGCCAAAAATGATTTAAAAACCAACCCAAACCAAAACAACAGAAATGAGAAGATAAGATGTTAGGAGAGGTTGAAATTAACATGCCAAGTTTTCTAATGCCGTGATATGACTCAGTTGTTCAGCCTTGTCTTGAATATACTGCTCAGGCCAAGTCAACACCCATCTTAAAAAAGATACATAGCAGAAGAAACAAGAGGGTCCAGAGACGTGCGATGAAAATGATTAGAGACATGAAGAGACTTCTGCATGAAGAGAGATCGAAAAAGTTAGCACCACGTAACTCAGACAAGTGACAAGTCATGGAGACCATGCTGGAGACACAGAACACAGCAACAGTTCATGGCAGATAAACTCAGCACTACTAGGCGTTGTTTTCAGAAGCCAACAGAGGGGATTGGAGATGGGATTGGAAAGGTGACTTATTTACAATCTGCAAAAGGAAACATGCATTTCATACTGATTTGCCCAGAGAGGCTGTGGATGCCTTCTCCCTGGGGGTGTTCAAAGCCAGGCTGGGTGGGGCTCTGAGCAACCTGCTCTGGTGGGAGGTGTCCCTGCCCATGGCAGGGGGGTTGTAACTGGAACCAGATGATCTTTACGGTCCCTTCCAACCCAAACCATTCCGTGTTTCTATGATTCTATGATATAATACCTTCTCTTCTTGTGGAACTCTCTGCCACAAATTGACACTGCAGCCTAGACTTTAATAGGACTTGGAAGAAGATAAGTCACTTCGATAACAAAAGCACCTGCATTCACATTGGGTAAGAAACAATACACATCTGGACACACATCCTTACTATTTAGGACACACAAAATCTGACACTGCCTATGAAAATCTTTCCTTTGGTGTTCCTAATACCATGCATGTCCTTAGGAGAAAATTTTACTGAAAAAATTGAAATCAATGACATCATAGTGCCTCAAGGTGTGAGTCTTATGTTCCTACTGTGGAGTTCTACATACTGTTCCAGTGTAAAGATCCATCCAAGGGATCTCCTCGCCACACTTCTACCTCATACTTCTAAAAAATTGCCTCCATGTCTTTTCCAATGATATGGCACTGCTGTAGCCTGCGAGGAAATTGGCAAGAGGTCAGGACATAAAAAACTGACATCAAAGGTGTAAAAGTATACGTATATTAATATTTCTCCCTGCGGATTCTGGCGATCTGTGAATGATCAGAGATGGCTGGTGTGACTGCCGGCAGTAGGATCACACTGAGGTCTGAAGGTCCAGCAGCCAGTGCTGTTTGTTCAGGCAGTGCCCTGAAGAATGTGCTGGCAGAGAAATCGTTCCTCAAATCCTCACTGCCCCCTTTTTTTCTTTTTTTTTCCCCTACAGAACAACATCAACATAGCCATGGCCACAGAGATTTAATGGGAAAAAACCCTGCAGGGTCCTTTATACATTTTTTACCAGAGTGCATGGGAATTCTCCAGTTTCCTAGAACATGGCTATAAACAGAGAAACATGAAGATGACAGCAGGACACCTGCATTAATATTGAATATTAAAGCAATGCAAATGTCATCCCATGATAAATCTTATTAAGTGCTGTAAAACTAGATGTTAATTACAGTTGTTGTCTGTAAAATGCTCATGTGTAATCACCATAAACTGCCTCCTGAGTGGTGTGGTTGGTGACTAATAACCACAAACAAGGAGTGAGCATACACCTTCAAACCTCCCCAGCTGCTCGGCTATTGCAAAAAGCTCTCGCTGCTTGTTAGGACTCTGCACTATAATACAAGGCAGTCAGGGCAAGTTTATAAAAGTTCTGTGTGTGGTTATGATAAAAGAAGCAACCTAACAAAGTGCATATGATGTTAGCTTTTTGATACAGAAATTTAGCTTTATGAGACTCTCAAAAATGCACTACGCAGACTGCACAAAGCCCTTCCTCTACACATACTGTGCCAACATAAAACTCTCTATTATCATTAACAAAAATTTCTATTTTATGCAGTAAAAATAATGCCAGAAAAGACAAGAAGGACCAAACTGTTGCTCCTTAATTTTTGGCTCACATATAACTGGCAGGGCATGAAGTGCCAAAAAGGCACACAGACTTGTTCCCTGACAAGTAACTTGCTATCAAAGAGGCAAAGGAGCATTTCCTAACTGATCAAGTTCAGCTGCACAGCTGAACAGCGTGACTTGGGGGTATGGTACTTCCTCTTGCTGAGCTGAAGATCAGTCTGTCCCAAGGAGGTGATTAAGGATCACCACGACCGAGCCCTGTCGACCTCAAGATTAAGCCAGGGATCCCGCTAATGCGGCCAAGGCTGCTGAAAGATGAAGAATCATACTTACTCATCTAGCTCCTCCTCTTCGGCTTTGCAGGTGTCTGCATAGAGGTATTTGCTCATATCCACTGGTCTGACGTTCTTCCTTTTTGCAGGCTGAGGAAGAGAATCTCTTACGGTCACAAATGTTTCAGGCTCGGGATCTGGCTCATCAAATGGGTTCAAGTACTCTGGGGCATCTTCATCCTTGAAGGGATTGTAATTATCAGCATAGAAGCTTTCTTCTGGCTTTGAAGATGACGCGATTTCACTGTCCCGTTCTACCAAACAACCAAAAGAAAATCATTAAACAGATTTAATACAGAAAAAAAATGAAGCTATTTTATCAGATCCTCACATTTGGAGTGTTTATGAAAAGGTTTGCTTCATAATTCTCAAAACATAAAGTCCTAGCCTTAGATGAATTTCCATGCTTTATTTATGTGCAGTGTGAGCTTGTTTATTCCAAAAGAGGGTCTTTGGAAAGGTCATTTTGACTGGAGTATATTGAATAGGTTTCATTTTCTCACTTACTAAAGCATTTTCAAACAATTTGTTATTAGTTTTGTTATTTGCCATACAAATGGTATCGCAGCAGATTTTAAAACATCTTCCCAAGCTATTAGCCAGTTCATACCCTAACAAAATGTTCTTAATTATCTGAGCTTTTAATAAGGAAAAAAGATACCCTGTATTTTGCAATAAAATGACTGTTAATGGATATTAAAAATGGTGATAGCTAGTAGGTGCTCTTTTCATTCCTTAAAATGACCAAACTAAAATCAGTTATTAGGTATGACCAGTAATTGCATTTCAAAACACACACGTTTTCATTGCTAACTGCTCCTTCTAACAATACATGGTCTCACAGTAAAAATGAGTAAAAATGAATTTAAATTAACCCTAAAGAGATGGATAATCAAATTACATATCTTTTATTTGGGCTGTACAGCAAAAAGTTATTAGCAACCTGGAGCTCCATGCAGTTCTTTAGAGTAACAGACCCTGCAGAAAAAACGTCACACAAAAGTGAAAGCCTGTTGGGTGCTGAATGGGTATTGAAATCCCCACGCAGCAATACAGTGTTTCCCACAGTGATGCTCAGCACCACTGATCTTACCCTTCCTGCAGCATCAAGTGATCCGTTCAATATTGGATCTGAGTGCTCTCAAAAGCTATGCAAATAGGAGCTTCAAGGCAGTGTTATTAAAATCTAATTTCCAACAACCACTCCCACACTATTCTTGATGAACAGCATTTCTTCCTCAGATTTGTGGTTACTAAATTGAACAAAACAAACTTTTTAGCTTTATAGGAAAAACTTTGAATGTCATTTGTAGAAAGACTGAAAAAAAAAAAAAACAACAGAGTTCTAAGTGTATTTGTCACTAAACAAATACTTGGGAAGACAAACTTGCTAGCAAGGCGAAAGCAGCAGTGCTGCAGTTGCTTGGTCTTGGCTGAGGATGCGCTTATGTCGCTAACCACAGCGAGCTGGTAGGAAATGCAGTTTTCTGTGCTCTGCTGGGAAACTTCCAGTCTGTCTCCAGCCACCAGCACAGAGCCACGATGACAGTCAGCCCTACCAGGCGGAGTGGGACTGACTGTAATCCACTTCAGCTTGAGCTGGAGTCACTGCTCGTTGAACCAGAGGATGGCCCACCAGAGCAAGGAGCAGCCCTGCCTACCTTACACACTGCACCACCACCAGATATGGCACAGAGAAGGCTTTAGTCCCCAGAACAGTTGAGATCTACTGGAAAGACTTTGTTTCAGATTTCTGGTGTCTTTCTTCTTTTTGGTTCTCCCCATTTGAACTGCAAAGACTGTATTATCGTATTATTTTCTGGACTATTTCTAAGGGCCTCTTTCTGAAGCGTGGGATCATAAATTCAGAAAACAAATAGTTGTGTCTGGAACAAAGGAATAAACTAATGGAACTCTTACTTACACCCTATGTGGACACTCAGGAGATAAATCACTCATCTGGGATTGAGAGTGAGCTCAGCTGGGTGAAAGAAAATTGTGCTTTGCCAGACAGTGCTGCAGGTTCTAACTGGTAGAGACACTTACAACTATGCACAGTGCTTGTGCCCGTGGGATTTCCTACGGTGATTATTTGGAAAATTACATTAAAAAATGCCTCTAATTCTAGGTGAGGTTTACAGTTTCTTATTCCCTCAGTAACTTGGTCCAACTTAGCATTAAGGAAACCACATATACGGTACTTACACCCATCTTTTATGCATACCCTAAGTTCTTACATTTAACTTCAGTTTCAGAACGCAGCTGTAAGTCTCACATCAAAAACTGGAGCCAAAAAGAGACTGAAAAGAAGTGCAAATGAGACAGTGCACTGAAATGGGAGGAAAGCAAAGTGAGCTCACAAAAAAATATTATCATTCGTAGCAGTCAAACAGCCTTACACTGCCGAAAGTTATTATTAAAAGAATTAATTTAAATCCTTGTGACTAACAGTAAACAATAACAAAAATAAATCAGGGTTGCAACAATAGCTTTAGCTAAACCTAAAAATAGGTTCTGTTACCATTTAAACCAGTTAAGCCTTACCTGAATGTCACAAAGAAACATCTCAGCTGTGTCTTACGAGATGGGCATATAAACAAAGCACTGCAGGATGGCCAGAGCACACCTTTACAGCATGCCGCCTGTAGCACACGTGTGTGCTCCTACCATAGAGTGCATGCATTGCGCTCATTCCCTCATGAACAGGGAGAGAAGCACGGGGCACTCGCCCTGGGAGAAAGGCTGGCTGCTGCACAGCACGGGATGCCTGTTAAACTCATGCCCCCCTCACCCTGTGGTGGTTTGGTTGCATGTCTGCATCCTTACGAGAGAGATGTTGCAGAGAAACACAATAATGCTGAAGGTCTACAGTTTACTGACAAGGGAAGAGGCATCAGTCTAGGCAAAACCCTTAGTAGCAGACGTATGATCATACCAAGTGAGAATGCTTTGACAGTGTTATAAGTGAAACAAGTCAGAGTGAGTCCAACATTTCCAGTGTAATCTTTCACCTATTTTAAGCTACAACGGGAAGACAGGTCCTACGCTGCCTGACTAACATTAACATCCAGTGCAGGAGGTGACAAGCAGAAGTTTTGCTCTGCTTGCCCTGAGATGGCCTCAGTGCAGGTACCTACAGCTGAGCTCACTGTCTAGACCTCTTCACAGCCAAAGCAGAGGAACCTTTTGTTTTGACTAAAATTCATTCGAATCTTGCAATATTTTATGAAGGAAGTGCACAGCACCTAGCACCTCCTTCCACAACTGTGTGTGAAATGACGGCTTGCCACGTCTGCGCTGAAGCTGTTGATAAACACACATCATCTTATCAGAGCAAAACTTCTTGATAGCTCACATGTGGCATCCAAAGAAATATTCATGCCATTAGTCCATGCATTAGCTAGGATGCATATATTTTGGTTTTAAAAGGGAGGACCTATTACTAAAGAGAATGTCAGCAGTATTTCCTGAAATTTAAAACATTCAGGAAAAACATCTCTTACAGCTGTAAAGCGAGCTTTTGTTTTCAGTCTGCTTGGACACAGCAAGTTAAATATTTGTTTAAATCTGATAAATTTTAAGGGGCGATGCAAATGGTTTTTGCAATTCCTTCTGTTTCAACACTATGGATCAAGTGCTGTAACCCTAACTAGGGCAAACTTCTTTCTCTTGTTCACTGGCTCAGCATTAACTACAGGTCTGGCCTTACAGGCAGAGCACTGCAGACAGCACTGGGGGGCCTTTGGCTCATTATTAGTTAACAGATTTCACGAAATTCTGCACATAGGCTAAAACTAAAGGAGCTTCTAAACATAGCACTTTCAAGAATTTACAGGCAGGATTTTGCAGGCACTCACCACAACTTCTTTAGCTTGGCTCCTCATTCTCTCTCCCCTGTCATCCAGGACACAGCTTTTTTATTTTTCTCTGCTTCCTCAGCTGTGCTGGTAGAAGGGAGAGTCCTGTCCCCCATATGTGGGAGCAGAGCCCAGAGGCTTTGCCAGCACCCTCTGTTGGCAGAAAATGGCTCTGGGGGGTTGCACCCCTCCCGCTTTGCCGCCAGCCCCGGGGCTGCTCCTCTCACAGCCCAGCTCCTGCTGCAAGACACAGCACAGCAACAAGCAGCCAGAGCAAGCAGCGAGCCCTAGAAAAGCAGGAGAAGCACTCCCTCTTCTGAATCCAGCCAGGATGTCTCCCACGGGGTCTCTGAAACCCTTCAGGGCTACCTTTTATGCCAAGTGATGGTCAGCACTTCGTGAGTCCCTCTACAGCTTGAAAGGGGCTGACTTCCTTTTTCACGCTGATTTCACACTAACAGCTCAACATCCGTTCTCCTGCTCACCCCCATCGCTAATCACAGTTGAAGACACAGGACTTTGGTTGCTACCTGAAGTCGGTTTTTAATTGTAGTTCTCTACACAGATTAAAAATAATACGTGCAGTTTGGCACTCCATGGGTCAAACACACAACAGTTTTGCACGGTTAAGTAACAAAGCCACAGGGGAAGGAGTGATAAGAGAACACGTAGAGTATTACTACAGCTGAAGCACCATCTGCTCTTGTGCCAGGTTCTGGAGACATTGCTTGCCCTAACTGCACTGAGAAAGACTGCTCATGACAGTAATCACTGATTGGCACTGCCTATCTGCACAATCAGCCTTCTAGCTCCCAGAGGATCTCCAAAAATCACCCTGCCCTTCAAATTACCTGCCTTTTGTAACACAAACATATGGTGACATACTCCTTAGAACCAAACAAAACCCCTACCAAAACATTGCACACACAACTTTGCCCTTGGCAAAGATGAAGGAAGAAGCCACGTGTGAAAGATACTTAGTGCTGCCACTCACTGCACTACTGGCAGGCGCACAGACACGGTGGTGATGTGACAGCAGCATAACGAGCAGAATAAAAATGTTACTTCCCAGTACTTTGGGAAAGTATAATGACTGGCATGCCTACAAACCACTGATGATTTTCTTTTATTAATACTCACACCAGCAGCATAGTACACTTCATGAAGAAATACACAGAGGATAGTAATCTTTTCCTCTGCGTATTGGTCCTTGTACTGCTCACTCTCCTTAGGACTATCCCATTAGGATCCTGGATTTTGGGACTGCAGAACAGCACTGCCTTCATTTCTAATGCATGCTGCATTGAGTTCAGAAGTCTACACATGAGGTACAGAAATACACTGGTAAAGTAAATGCTGTTTTAAATTGGAAAGGGGAGGCAGTGGCAGAAAATAGTCACCCTCATGTCAGGTGTGTTGCAGGAAACTTGTACTGGTCATATGCAACTTCAAAATCAGCATCCCCATCTAATCAAAAAACACCCTGGGAGCACTGACAGTGTTTTGTGGCTTCCTATTTGCATTTGTTGGCTATGTGCCTTTCATATGTAAAATATTCTGCACAAAAATGATCTCACTGCAGAGTTCTGTCGTAATGGGACTAAAGAACAATCCAAAATGCAGTCTTCAGATGATTGACGATGTATCATCCAGTACAAAAGCTGCAGAATGTGTTCTGGACCAGACTGTTCCTGACTTTCCAGATTTCTAATGTCTTTGCTGGCCCACTAGATACAGAGACGATAAGCCTCAACTTGACATGTCCACCAGAAGACGGACTGAAAGATTTGTGAAGCTCTTTTGAGATGAGGCGTTCACACACGTTCACTCCGCTGACCGTGATCATTTACGCTCAGGACTTTCTAAACCACAGCAGCATCCAGAGGCAACTTGCTGACAATCCTCTGCCATGTACAGCACCCACAGCGTGCACACGGATGCGGGGAGGGCTCACGCCTTTGGTTTCTCTCCACCCTGCACTCCCAGGGTTAGGTGATTATGGGATTAGAAAGGCAGAGGGAAAGTAGCTGCTTTGTGGACAGGCACAAGAAATATCTGTCTAGGAAACGAGCACCTACTGGCAAGTAATCCTCCTTTCTCTTTGAGTGACTGTCAGCACATATATATTCATACCCTGGGTGACTGTAAGCTCTCTCACTGAGCACACAGGTTACAGGCTTGAGAGGAATACCCCTGGAACACTTCGCCAAATGGCACATCGTGCCTTCCAGCCTCTGATGACAAAGTACTCACGAAAAGCGGCTCCAGCTGGCTGCTTTGCACATCTTGGGGAAATTAAGCTAAGAATTCCATGGAGAGCCTCTGATCTTTCACAGAAAACCTCAAGATTTTCCTTTGTTCAGATACAAAGATAAAGCAGACCAATGTGTAGTAGACAGAAAAATACCTCATCCCTGCATGCATAAAAGGTTAATCTCCTGATTTAAGCAGATCGCAAGACAAGTGAAACAGGTAATGTGACTCTAAACCTGTAGGAGAAAGTCTGCCTTAAACTCCTGAACCTCTGTCATGCTCCCAAGCTCCTCAGGTGGCCACCAAAAAGGTCACATTCGCTGAACGATGCAAAACCAAACAACCAGGCATAGTCTCAAAGAGCTTTCAGAAAAGAGACAGCAGCAATAAAACTTCCCCTGAGATCTCAAAGCAGAAGTGTCCTGAACTAAGAGGGACTACACCTGTGGCCAAATGGGAAATAATCGAGGCAGTCCTCTGCAGCAGGATGACAGCCTAAGAACTTCTTTCCCCCCCTCAAATTTCTGTTGAAGGAAGAGGACTGGAGGAAGGGTACAACGCAAGAAGAACAAGCCCAGGAAGATGAACACCATCAGTGCCCATCACAGGGACAAGACAGCTCTGCAATGGAAGAGCCAGTCCATCCCATAGGTGTCTGAGGTGGCTAAAGATCCCCAGGGAGCCACTAAAGGTAAAAACTCTACAAGCGCCACACCAGATGACCCACTTCTGATCTGACAGCCTGGAACGCCTCAGATTTCCACATGGTTCAATGCTCCAGGATGACGTATTTCTATCCCACGAACCTGACTGAGTCCCCATCCCTCCCAAATGACAAACAACTGTGACACAGTAGGAAGAATCCAGTGACACCCTGTTATCAAAATCACTGTCATGTTATTGGATGTTGACTGCTGCATGATGGCGACTGTGTGGGAGGAATATCTGGTGCGCACACACCCAGTGTCTCAGCACTACTGCCCACGGCCACGTAGATGGGACTTCTTTGGGGACCCAACAGCCTGAGACCTGTCCAAGCTCCTTGTCCCTGAGATGAGGAGGAACCAATTCTTAGTTCCTATATTTTGACATCAGTAGTGCTGCTGCTTTCTGCCAGAGCACCTTCTCTCTGGTAAGGAAAGAAAAGCTGGCTTTGGAAGACAGCAGTTTAGGCAGGATGGGACTTGGAGAGCTCTCTCCAGGGACAAGGGAGCTCTTCTTTCTTGAGCAAAGAAGAAAGAAATACAGGCTGAGTCTCTCAGAGAAAGTTGTGCATGCACAACTAAATGGGTGAATGGGTGTTTTAGATCCCCGGCTGTTCTACCTCCTTCTCTCATCCTAAGGGAATTCACAGCTGAGGTGCAGACAGGAAATGAAGCCAAAGATCCGGACACCAGAGCATACTCCATATGTATTAGTATCTAGAAAGCTGAAACAACTTACTTCTGCAGCTTCAGACACCTGACAACTTTGTAAGTGGGCGAAGAAGCCTGGGATAGTGCCTTTATGGCTTCAATGGCCAAATACAGAGGACAGTGCAATATCCCTGTCTCAGAAATACAGACTGTGGGACTAAACCATAGCCTACTACAAGACTTAGAACACCGCCCACGGCCGGTCTCTGTGGGCTCAGAAGGCAGAAAATATATGTTGTGAGAAAACATTCAGCTTGTTCAGAGAGAAAGTTACCACAGGTAGAAGCTAAAGCTCCAAAAGGCATCATGCATCTTCATCAGACCTGGTGTCAGAAATACCATGGCCATATCCTTGCCTGTTCCTTCCTGCTACGGTTCTCTTCTACTGTATTTGCAGTGGGGTTTGGTCAAAGACTGCAAATACCTCTTGGAATCTTCTATGGAGAAGTAAGTCTTGCAACACTGAACAGGAAAGTCTGAGTAGAGCTTTTTTTTTTTTT
>VXAV01008508.1:54306-91456 GCA_013399715.1 Alectura lathami | reverse complement strand
AGAGAAGCCATTTAGTATTATTAAAAGAACACACTTAGAACAAGCCCTTACAATGATACCCCTATAGCAAAGCACCTGTGTAGAACTCTTCAGTAATAATTCAATACACAAATCGGGCTGGATTCCTGGTGTCAGCAACACTAACCAGTGTTCTGAAGATGAGTATGCACATCAGTTCAAAACACAGCCATACCAGATAATATTTAAAGGCTTTTCCTGCTTGTGAAGAAAACCTGTATTTTAAGACCATCGTTCACCAACACAGAAGAGCCCCGGAACAATATTCCTCCCTACCAAGACCTCAAGGCTACAGAAGAGTCATATATATGCAGGCACACTACAATTGCATTTACTTACACACACACACACACACAGATTATTTCTCATTTACAGCCAGTCTCCATTAAAATCCTACCCATGAAAAGCTGAACGTACACAGCAGTTCTAGAAGACACAATCACTGCTGTGCTAGAAGACATGCTGAACACACACATAGGTCACATTTTCTACTGTGCTGCTATGCCAAGTAACACCTCACTGTTTGCTGAGACCCTGTCACACCTTCTGTCCCTACTGGAGAGCTGTGACTTGCCACAAACTAATTTTAACAGCTATTAATGTTTAATTCTAATCAAGACGTTGATGACTCCGTAATTCTACAAGAAAGAGACAAAACCCAGCTGTGTCTTACTTCTGCTCCAAGGGAAAAAATTCTTCCCTGATCCCACCCTGGGGTGGCTCCCATCCACAGCATCTGACAAACACCATTTCTGTAGCGTTGGGGCTTTTGTCACCGACTCTCACAAAGTAAACTTCATTTTATGCACTAATTACAAGGAGCAAGATACCAGACTGAGGAGGAAACTGCGCAGAGCCATGAATGTACCAGCCCCTGCTGATGCCATTCGGAACTTCCTAACAGGGGCTGTGTGCTTTTCCACAGGGCAGCAGCACCTTCCCCAGCTGACCTTCACAGGCAGTGTGGAGAAGCTCAAGGCAAAAGCAGAGTCCTGAACCTCAATGCATTTCAGTCACATGGCTACAACCTTCTTTTCCAAGTTTAAGACACTTGGCAAAGAGATGCCAATCTGCAGACTGCCAAGTGCCATGATCTGTGCTGCCAGACTCTGCTGGACACGATCTGGTCCGACAGTGACAAAGCCACTACAGAATTCCTCCTCACCACACCTCCCCAGTGCTCCTGATCTTAAAGCAAAAGCCGCTGAGATGAGACTAGATTTACAGCTACCTACACAGAGTTAATTTCACCTTCCTCATTTCTCTCTTTTTAGCTCCAACAAGACTATTGTCCTTTAGATAACACCCAAACCACCCCAAAACACTTAGTTTTCGTGGCATAGAATCATTTATATACCTCAGAGATCTGAACAATATAATACTGTCTTCTGAGAGATTTTAAGTCCCAAGATGCACAAAGGCATATGCCTTGCTGTACTCAAATAAAACAGAACTGACCTTATAAAACACTAGTACAAACAAATTACTAGTTTAAAGCAGGGTGAGATGCTGACATGATTTACAATTTATTATTCCAGCATGTGAAAAAAAAAAAAAAAACACAACAATTATGTTTCACTCTTTATTGTCAGAAAATAACAAATTAAATTCAGAGCTTTAAAAAGAGGGAATTCTTTGATGTGGTCTGAATCACCTGGTCCCATCTGCCAACCCAAACAGCCGTATGCACTACAATGTTTCTCATTACAATATTAAATGGTTTATGTCATATTCTGGAGAGTGGAAATGGTAGGTTGGAGATTTATGCCCTATATTATCTTTTCTATATATCTCATTATCTACAAACATACATATGCTAGCTTGTTCTACAAGTATGCTGTATAAATCACTGGAGGTGTTGTTCCTCCTCTCTTTCTCTTTTTTTTAAAGCAGGATAGCGCTACTGAAGAAAAAAAAAAAAAAAGAGAAAAGGTATCAGAAAACTGCATGAGACGTGGTTTTGCAAATGGCAAGAAAGGTTACACATGCCGCTCTCCAGAAGCCTCCTCTTGACAGAAGCTGGCATTCAGGCTCCTGTAAGAGGTCACACATGGGTGCGCTGCTTAGTCCATGTGGCACCCAGGAGTCACCGTGCTCCTTCGCAGATGGAGCAGGAGGCAACGATTAACTTCAGCATAAGGCTCTCAGTGCCAATTAGAACACCAAGGGAAGCACTGTATTTATTACTGACCTCAGTTTGTGAGTTATGAGCTACACTTCCTCAAGCACGTTGGAATGTCTTGTCTTCAGCAGAAGACTAAGGATGGGGTAGTTCCAGGAGGCTTAAATTCATCTTTTTTAGTGGCACAGAAGTTAAAACATTTGAAACTATGAATTTCATGGCTACAAACATTACTTTCATGTTCACGCAAACCAGAACAGTTAGGTGGAGATACAACTTTTATGCACGAAAAATTTAAACAAGAAGTATTGGGAAGGAAGGGGAACAAGTCTGAGATGGAGGGAGATTTTTGAATGCAAGTGGTGCTTTGAATGGAATACATCTTTTGGTCTCATCTTAAGTTCAGTTTTACGGCAGTAACTCCTCTGTTGACCACACCAAATTCCACAGTGCTTTTGAGGTAGGTCAGTGTTGTGTCACTTATTTCATGGCTGAAGAAACAGAGGCACAGATGCTTGCCCAGCATTAAGCAACACATCAAGGAAGAGAAGCAGCGTTTCCTAACTCGCCTGCACCACCTAGAGCCCTATTCAGCAAGCCTACCTTGTTCTCCTAGCGGTGGATATATTTATCCATCTATAAAAATTCTAACTTTGGGCCCAATGGAAGCATTAATTAATTTCTGTGCCCTGCAAAAGGGACCGTGTCTGCGATAAAGATTGGCAGCACCGACTGCAGCTGCTGCTTGTGAATGACAGTGTTTCGGTCATGGAGTCATCCAACGTTGAGTCAGAAGCAAGACAATAATCCCTTCTGCTTTACTGCTTGCACTTTGCTTTCCCAAAGCTCACTTACAAGCATTACCTCTGGAATCCTCCCCTCGCTCCCATGAGGTGCCATCACCAGTGCCCCCATTTACAGTTGGGAAAACAGGCGCACCAGGACAAAGTGATTTGCCGCAGGGGACTCTGAGTCAGCGAAGGCATTCCAGCCTGCTTGGCTGCCAACACCCTAACAAGGCAACAGATGAGAAAACGTTGGGAGCAGCAAGCTTTCAAAAGGGTTATGTAACTTCCTCAATTAACTTTATGGGATTCTGTGCACACAATTATTTTTGAAAGATATTAAAAAAGGCTACATCACCACATCACTTTGCTCCACGATTTCCTTCTTTCTATATTTGCTCCTATTTTTCCTACAGTGATTCCTACCTCTTTCTATCAGAGACAGCATCCCTGTCTCTCCTCTGTTCCTGAGCTGTCCTCCTTGTGTTTTATTAGTTTTTACCTAATGTTGTATTTGTTTTAGGAGTCACTCCAACTGCCAATGAAATCAGAAGAAACCTTTACCCTGTCTCCAACGCATGTTGAAATGGATCTTTAGCATTGTATTAATCAATGTTTGCTTACTGCCTTTGCCTCACGCTCTCCCATTTGCCTGGGAGACTTCGTGCACTTGCTCTCCTTCAATATCCCTCCCATCCTTCTTGTCTGGCTCAGGAAAAGTCAGCCAGCCAACATGAGAAGGGCTGAGTTAACCTTTTCTCCTCAGGTTCCCTGTACGACCCATCTGCAAACTCCCAGCGTGGCCATCTTGTATCTCTAGCAAACAGCACCAGAACAGGCTGAACAAAGAGCAGATCCTTAACTCAACAAGTGCTCATTGCTTCTGCTTCAAGGACTTCGTGCAATGCTTGCTGAGGACATCTAATTTGAGCCTGTAGGACAATACCTGGAACAGCTGAAACTTCAGGGTAGGACTTTGCGCTGGGTGATGTACACAGCCAGCGTGTGGGTGTGGAGGAAAGGGTCTCTGCACTACCTCGTGCCAGACGGCCCACCCTCCCCACCTGCCTCCAGGGGTGGTCACTACCTCACCGAAGGCCAATGAACAGAACAGACTGTGCGTGTTCAGGAAAGCCTTGTTGGCTTGTTTAGGTGCTGCACAATGCAAAAACCATGAAGTTGAGGAGAAAGATCTGCTGCTTTTCATCTACTGTCCTTCTGTACATGGGTTTTCTGGAGCAGAATCCAGGCATATCTTAACAAAATACATCCGTGCAAGAGTTTATACAGACTTCATGAGGCATCTCCTCCACGTGCCCTTCTCTGTGACTACAGGATGGCCTGCTGAATAAGTTGGTTTCTATTTGCTGTTCTGAACACACAGCTGAATCACCCTAGGAGAGGAGCAAGGGACTTTGCAGAGTGATTTTGGTGTGACCAGACTGGTATCTCACCACTCCTTGACCAGGAAGACATTATCTCGAATATTTCATTCTGGGCTTTCCAATCTGCTACATACCAGACAAATACAGCATAAGCAGAGATTTGATCATGGCACAAAACCTTTAATTTAATATGTAAATCACAGAGAAAACATATTTGCATCCTTTCCCACCAATAAATATAATTAAACAATAACTGCTTCAGGCTGAACCTCTCAATTGCAACAAAAGTTCAAAAAGAAGCAATGCAATTAATGTTTCAAAACACCTAACCGAGGTTCCTCAAGATTTTTAAGAACAGATTTGACAATACACTTCTTTGTTTGAGATGCTCTACCCCATCTTAGAGAAGGATCCCGTTACTTTGATCGCTGATTAAAGATTTTTAAAGACCAGCTATCCTGAACACACTAAACATTTTCATCAGCAAGGAAATCAAACGTGGTTCTGCCACCTCAGTTCAAACAACCTTACCACCAAATCCCGCTGAAGGACCTTAAAAGTCCCCTGATTTCACTATCATGTGACACTCCCACCCTAAAGAAGTATGCTACCTGCGATTACCACACTATTGAGCAGAATCTCAGCACCTCCAATGGCATAACTCACTTCACAGCTACTTTCGCAAACTGTCTTACCTCACTCATCCCCGTTTTCTCAGTCACTAGCCCGTCTCTGTCTGCCTTTCACTGCTTTGCTCACACTGTCTCTCTGCTCCCCTGAAATGCTAAACACCTGGTGTAGTCACCCCTGAGAACAGGTGCATGCCCTCGCACACACACTGATCAACGAACTTAAATTCACAGAAATTAAACTTTGTTCAGGTATGGCTTCCCGTTCAATCAAATTATCCTAAATTTTGTTTTGTTTTGGATTTGAAACAAAATACAAATACAGTATAAGGATAAAATCCATGGAACACAGCTGGCAATCAGCACAGAGAACTCTATTTTACCATCCCTGTAGCAAAACCAACCTGTAATTTTCGCTGCCTTTTCCTCTTGATTCACTCTATTTTCTTCATCTTCTTCATTGTCTTCCTCAAAATCATCCAGATTTCCAATATCAGCTTGCTTCATACTCATCAAACTAGCCAGGCTTTGCATGTCTTCATCCCTAAATAACAGATTTCAAACCAGGCATTAAAAAGTAGTCTGTTAATACCACATCTGACACTACCGCATCATTAAAAATCCTTTTAATATTTTTATGCCTTCATCTCTTCAGGGAGGTCTCTGATCCCAGATCTGATCTTGAACACAGTGTAAGAACAAAACAAAAACACTCATATTAATTTCTGGAGGGAAAACTTTCTATTAATAAAATTCAAAAGGGTGAAAACTGTGCTGCCTTGCATTAACAGTGAATTTAACAACTGGTTGTTAAAGTCATAAACCAACCCAGAAATGGTAGTAAACATTCCCCTGCTCTTTTTTGGTTAAAGTGAAAAGTTACAGTCAGAAATTACTTGGGGTAATCTCCTGAACTCTGAGTTCAAAGAAATCAGCACATCAGAACCTGCAGTTACATGGGACAGCCAAGTGCTTCTACAATACAAGTAAGTATTAGTTGTAATAAAATAAGAAACACCAAAAAGCTGCAAAGACCTCTCCATTCATGTGAAATCCTCATCATCACATTTTGATAACCAATAGGTTAAACAAACTCTTTAAGCACAGAGGAAAAAAATGCAGCATTAGTAGAGCACTTGTCCTATCTAACTGCACGGATAGGCAGGCTCACTCATGCACTCCAGACCAACTGCTTGGAGCAGTCTGTTCTCAGGCCTTGTATGTCACTGGCTCATGTAAATTCAGAAACAAAAAGGTCTCCAAAGCACTAGTTGTTTCTCGTTAACTGCCCTTTATGTATCCATGCTTTATAATCTTTTCTCTGTGTTTAGAAACAAGGTCTTTGGTACTGCACAGCTGCAGGTGCCATATGTGCTTTGTAAAATGCATAAACCAAAAGAGAACCTCGCTTTATAGAACTACAGCAATTAGTAGGGGATACAAATCAGCCTGGACATTTTCTCACATGTTCACATACCTGACACCTGAAGTCTCTCTTTTATCCTGAGTGGAAGGACATTCTCTATTTACACAGACTAGAAAACAGTGCTTCCACAAACACCAGCTTGTTTTTTTTCCCCGAGTTCCTGGTTCAGGGCACTATTAAAGCCGTCTTGTCAGCTTACAGTGTACCTGACTCACAGTTTACAGTCTGAAACAAACCAATTTCAACAGGAAGAAGGCATATGCAAACCTAAATGGGTCAGCTTTTACAAATTATGTCCTCAAAATGCACCAAGTGCCTAGCACAACTATTTACTGTTTATAGTTCAGAGACGCTGATTGTTGCCCAAAGTTCAGAGGTTACTAGACACTTTTTCCTTCGCATTTCCAGCTGCAACACCATGTTAAGCCACAGCTCAACACTTCAAAATATCATTCTATATTTTATATATCAAAATAGATTCATCGTATATAAAATTCATATGATAGTTCTAAATGTAGCTCCCAATGGGTTAACCAGAGAAGGGAAACAGTACTAATTAATGCACCTGTGGATTTCAAAGCATGCAAACAAAAATATAGCAATATATTACAGTGGGCAATGTCTACAACTGCATTCAAAGTACTGAGATCCTTAGGCTTTCTGGGAAAAAAAAAAAAAAAAGAGGTAAAACCCACTAGAACAGTAGTTTTCCAGTCTACCTCTTTTTGTTCTGCCTTTCTCTCATTCCTACAGTCCACATTTGGCAGAGAGGAAGAGCAAAATGGGATGGGTGGCAAATAATCCATCCTCCAGCCACATCAAGTTGTCAACATCTGACATCTCAAATCTGACAGAAATTCCACAGGATCTGGAAAAATAACCTGTATGCCCTGCGCTCCACAGGCTGCTGAAATAAGGGACAGAACCAGATGGGTGAGTAGGGGGAGTGGTGATCAGTGCCCATATGAACTCTTCACAAGACGTTCTTGCGATCAGCCCAAAACCTTTCTGCTGACTCCACCCTCTCTCACCTTGCAAATGGCTTTTTCTTCCATTCCTCCTGAAATAGAAATACTCTTACACTCTGCTAAGGGTACTGTTGGATGAACACATGCATGCATGTAAATGTACACTCCTGCTGCTTTCAAATCTGTAAACGTTCTTAGGGTGCTGCTATTTTAAAAAGTCTGTAGTCGCAGAGGAAAAGCCATTTGTCTCTGAAGAACACAAGAGCATTTTCAGAGCAAGGAATGACTTCTACTCAGACTAAGAAACTAAGTATGGCAGGAATGATAGATATGCTGAAGGATACTCTCCAACTCTGTCATCCTATACAGAAAGCGCTCTCAATTGAAAGAGCTGTGTGAAAACTAACATGAAGCATAATATGTTTTTACCAACAACAAAAAAAAAACAACTTACGTGGCTTTCCCTTCCCTCAGAAAAATACACGATAACGAGAACTGCAGTGTGGCAGATACCACTTTCTTGGACAAAGGCTTGAATTTTAACTTGACGTCTGTCTGTGTAGGCATGGGGCTCGCATATTGCTTCATGTTGATGCTGCTGGTGGCAAGTGCTTTTCTGCGTCCAGAAGGAGATTCCTGAAAGCAAGGGAAAAACCAAATGAATGTGAAAGATTAAACCTGCATCTTCATAGCACAAAAATAAATTTGTTAAATCTGTATCACTCTTCTTTCAAGTACGCAAGCATTAGGGATTGCCGTGGTCCTTTTAGGAGACAAACCCATTTCTAGCACTAGGTCACAGCCAGTAATGGTGGCCCTTTGAGCACATGCTTAAAGCAATGAAGAGGAAGGCATTCCTTGTTGTTAGTGGTCTTCCAGAAGAGACCCCAAATCCTTCAGGGCTTGAACATACAGCAGCATCCCCAGCAGGTGTCCATGTAAGAAAGCAGGGGTGTACTGCAGTTCCTCTGCTAGCAGACTGGAGCAGGTGTTCATCCAGCCTCTGGAGGACATGGCTTCCAACCACGCATCCATTTCCATATGGAACAGCATCAGCCATCGCGTTAATGTTTCAAACTGCTGTCTGCCATCAGTGCTCAAACACAACCTCTGAGTATTTTTCAAAGCAGTGGCACTTCTTGCTTGAGCTGCACACATCCTGTCAGGAGTGACAGGTTTCTGAAATTGAGGATGGCAATCGTTCCAAAAATATTGATAAAAACTTTGCAAGGCAATAAAATAAAAAGCAAGATAAGAGAAAGATAAAAGGCTAAGCTATGTTTCAAAAAGTATTTCGGGATAACAGTGTTGCTCCCAGTTTAACAATTCAGACAAACTAATCTAAAATGCATCTAAGAACCTACTCTCATTGCGACTAATATCGACACCGGCAGCAGAGGAATGATTATATGTAATAAAGCTCCGGGAACGAAAAATAAAACAAAAAAGCCCTGCTGTTAACTCTTTTGAAAAACGCTCCCACAACGCGACTGCATTTTCTTGAAGCTGACAATTTGCGTTGAATGAAGAATACTAATTCAATCAAAACATTCAAGCATCCTCTTTCAGAGTACTTGACATTTCCGCCCAGCAGAATAAGTCAGAATGTAATGTGTCATCCCCAAAGAATACCTTGTTTAAAAAACTAGCCTTATCTGTCAGATTATGCACAGCAATATTATACGGAACTATTAGTGCATGTAGATACCTTACGAATGGATTTCAAAAATGCATCAAACACTTGAGAAGGATTTAGGCCCTCTCAGAAGCAATACTTAAGGATATGCAAATGCTCCCAGCCGAATCCAGCCAAGCACCGCGGGTACCGCAAACAATAGCAGGGCCCTCCCCGGCCGCCACCGGTCAGGGAGTGATGTTAGGGCCCAGAGCTCTGAGATGGGAAGTATGATCGGGGCCTGGGAATTAGCAGGTAGAGACAGGAATGGCCACCATCTGTTACGGTGCTGTACCTTTGCAATAACTAACATCGCAACTCACCACGGAACCCAGAGCTGAGTCTGTCTGGAAAGCAACGCGGGCGACACAGCATTTCCTGTTTAAGCATTCTCTAGGGAAACATGTGTGAGCAGTTTGCATTCCAACTCATTCCAAAATTCACACTATGGTGTGAAAAAGGTGCTCAAGATGAATACCCTGCCAGTTTGCTAACCTCTTCTAGGTTTTTGTTAAGCATCTTCAGAGAAGGCTGACACACGCAGCGTGGTGCACAAATATTTACGTAAGGGGCACGGCGGAGGCTGCCTGCCAATTCTGGTGCTTCTCTGCCAGAGAGAAAAGGAGGAACCAGGAGTGAGAGGATCACTTGAATCACCTACAGCCAGCCCAAAGGAAAACATTCCAGTGGTGGGCTGTAGTGACCAGGAAATGTTTGCCTGGGTCAGGCTGCATCCTTTTTGAATCAGCTGGGGGGAGCTCATGCTTGCAGACAACAAACAATGACGCATTACTCAGCTTTAAAATCTGTATTACAGTACCACAGCTGTTCTTACTGAAATGATGGCTAGCAATGCAACTCGAATGGCAGGAAAGATTCTTCATTGTTTTTCATTTCATTTTTCTTTTTAAAGCAGCAGCATCTCTGCTTCGTACCACCTCATCTGATAAAACAACCTAGCTGCACATTGTCTTTTTCCAGGTGATATTACTCAAAAGTCAAATCAAACAAGCAAAACCAGGGAGGGAACAAGAGCTGGATCAGGACGGAGGTGAGGTTCTGCCAGGAGATGATGATCTGCAGTCCTTTGTGAGACCTGCTTGGGTGAGTTGGCGGGGAGGAGGGAAGGCAAGCGCAGGCAGTGGTGTGCCAGCACTGAAGGAAGAAGCACGGGCAGGAGGATTCTCCTGGCACCAAACAACCGGAGGTGCCGTGAAGGGTGAGACATACTTGGCAACGGAGGGCAGTCTTCCCTAGAAAAGAATTCATTTTATAATCTTCTCGCGGGCCAAAGACAGAAGGTGATTTTTCAGGTTCCAATTGCCTAGAAGAGTCTAAATTTGTCAATTTATTGTATTAAATAACAGGAACAGCCTCTGATCTTTCAAGTTTTATTTTCCTTAACACACAAGTTCAAATACATCCTCCTACTCTCCCAGAAATATAAATGAGCATGTTAGAACTTCAGAAAAAACAAAAGCTTTATTCCTTACACCCCCGTTGCAGCGTTTTCTTCTGCTAAGGTATGTAGCCTTGGCCTTGCATGTTTTTAGCTACACAAATGGAGAAAGTGGCTTTCCTTTTGCCCCCAAGAAGGATATTCCCTAGGTACTTAGGTCCACAACTGATTTCACAATGTGTTAGGTTTTCTACTCTCACATACAATCAACTTTTAAAAATTTGTCTTAAATGCCAGAACATATCTATTACCACTTGCTAGAAAGGCTGTAACATTTTCTTCTTCCAACAACAATAAATAATCAAAACCCTACACGCTTTGTATTAATAAACCTGGGTTATCCCAGAACCACAGAGAAATCTTCATGTAGAAAAACAAATAATTCTCAAACACCAGAGGAACAACAACCCAAGAGAAATGCCTTCCAGCAGGGCATACAGGAACAGCTTCGGCAGTTGGCTGGGATGAGTTATTTCAAGCCAAGTGACACTTTGGTAATACATAACATCCATTCAACAGGAGAGTCTGATCTGGTGTTACTCATCCCTCGTATGAGCACATGGGGTGTTGTAGAAGGTAAAGCAGGAATCACAACGCAATTTTTTCTAATTGCCCAACTTCTCTCTTTTTAATTGTATGTTCTGAGTTTAAAATGCACAAGCCTCAGCCATACCCCAGGTATTTTACATAGATGTGACTGCTGGAGTTGCCACACCACGTTTTGTGAAAGCTGGCAAAACAGAAACAAACACAGAATATCGAAAGACTTCCTAATAACCTGAAGTACTTGGCTTCAGAATTCAAATGAAGAAACACCTAGAGCACTACCAAACCAACAGAAGTTGCACGTTTGCCTTTAGTAAAGATGTGCATTGCTAGTAACAAACGTTACTATCATGCAGCTGTCTTTCCTGAGGAAAAAAAATATATTTTTAATGATCCTGTAATTACCAATGTCTGGTAAGTCTTCTTCAAGGTTAATATAAGGAATGCAAACAAGTGAGAACCTCTTCGTATCTTCTGTTAAACAGACTCTGCACCTCTGGAGCTACAAAGAACCCCAGCACTCGCCAGGTCTGGGTCACGGGACACGTCCCTCTGGGTTACTGGGGCTGGCGAAGGGGTCTGCAAGAAGAGCGGGACGCGCCTTCCTGCTCAGCTCCTGCGCTCAGCCTGCCCCTACAGACCTTCCCCTGCCTTGCCGCAGCCCCTAAGCCCTGAGAGCCAGCTGTCCTCCTCTGCAAAGAGCGTGGAGAGAACAGTAAAATGCTCCCATTCAGCAGAAACTAGGTGACAAGGTACTGGACCTCTCCATTATTTAGATACTAAATGGTAACTCCCCACCTCCAGCACAAATGTATGAAGTGATGCATAAACACTGTACAGACATCATCCAGAAAACACCTATATGGGAACGACAACAAGCTTCCTACTTGGATATTGTCATTTTGGCAGAAGAAATGATGGGTTTTAGCTATATCCCTGGAAAGGAAATGTACAGCATAACATTTTGTAAAAGAGAATGCTAAAAGACCTGCCAAGCGATATGGATTTTAAATAAGAGTATTTTGCTGCACATCTGGGCACTAAGCAACCAGACAAAGCAATTTTTCTGTCTTCAAAAAGAAGAACAAGTTTTGGGGACACTGCTTTCCTTCAGCTTCCTAATTAAACATCGCACACTTGCGAGGCAAGCTGTCCTCTGGCACAAAACCCGCTGCCCCCGGAGCCACGCGACGCCACAGGGCAGGGAACCAGCGAGCGCTGCTGCTCCTGCAGCTGGGTGCCAGCCGGCAGCGGAGCTGCACGCGCCATCTTGCTTAGATGGAAAGATCCCTGCTTCACCAGCAGAGCAAAATGGATCCCCACAGAATTTAATTTGTGAGAGTATACAGCAATTAAATGCTAAAATAGACAAGCTACAGGGAGCTCTCTCAACTGGAGAGAGTAAATTAGAAACTATGTCAGTTAAAATAATTTAGACAGTCGGATGGGAGATTTGGAGGACCGAATGCAGACAGCACGATCCGTACTGAAAACTTGTTTAAAAGCAAATAATGGTTCAAGGTATCCAGAACATTATTAAGAATTCTGATGCATTTGAAGGGAGAAATCAATGTTTAAAAAACCCTGCACATATCAGAGAAGTCTGAGCCCTAGACATGAGGAGTGGGGAGGAAATTAAAACCATGTAAATGTTGAAACAGTTACACTTGGCTATATGTGTGTGTGTGCAAGTTTATATATGTTTATACATGTGTAATATACAACATACAGGTGTAGGCTAATTTATATAAACACATATAAACTAGCGCACAGACTGATAAATTTAATACTGGCAGCAGAACACACTCACTCACCATCCATGGAGGCACACAGAAAATATAATCTGCTGCTACCCGTGGCTTCTTGGGGTCTGCTTTTAGAACAGCCCAGTGTGACTCCACCAGCAACCTGAGGCTGTGGGATGCTCCCTTCCAACCAAGCCATGCCCGTGGGTGTGCTCAAGACACACTGTTCATATTCAGACCGATCTCCTGAGTTCACAGACGCTAGAAATCTCTGAAGATTAGCATCAGCTGGGAAGTTTAGAAAGTGAAGCAGTTCCCAATAAACTGAAGTAATCCATCTACACTATGCAAAGTACCACCAAGAAGCATTGGAAGTCCTGTTTTTCTAACAGAAACACTATCTACAGCAAACTTCTCAGACAGTTATTGAGCAGATAGGAAAAAAAAAGTCCAAATTTTTATCCTGGCAGTTTCCAGCTAGACCACCTGAGATAGGTATCTACTCCTGAAGTGGGCTTGATGTTTACTAAGGGCAACAGGGAGAAGTTTACAGGCAAGTTGGGGAATTTTGTTAAGTAGCAAAGAACAAACTCTGACATGATCAACCTTGCAGAGGATGCAAGGGACTGTGTTATGTGCCCATCTAAAAAACCCTTCCTTGCTGTCTTCTTTGGACTGTCTAGTGAAATGGGAACACTCCCTGAACACTCTCCCACAGAGGGATGCACACGAGGGATAACTGATGCTGAGAAGCACTCGCCCTAGTATTAGCAGCCTTTTTCCCTTGCTCTTTCAGAGTGCTTCCTCTAGAGATGCTGTGCAAATTTCTCTTTCCCATTCAAGACAGGCTGAAGTTTACTGGCCGATGCCTTCAATCAGCTGCTGAGCTACATTCACTCTTACATTCTACGCAAGGACCTTGCAGAGTATAGGAGCAGACCTTTGCTTGCATGTGCAGCAATACTGGGCTGCTGTTGATGCATGGCAGGTGAGGCTGGCTGTCCTGAAAGACACTACATGCACGGCTGGCAGTGTGGCAGAAAACAACAGTCCTTTGTTTTCCCGAGCCGTGTGCTGCTGGGCTGGATCCCTCATGGCATGCTGTCCCCCTCTGAGAGCGACTCACACATCCTGCTTCAGCAGGGGCACTCCCAAGATGGTACTCTCACGGGTTTGGGGTTATTTCTCTATTTTTGAAGGGTTCATTGTATAAGTGGATAGCCTTTCTGTAGAGTTAACTTCACAACAAAGTAGAAATAAAAATAATTCACCTAATGCTAGCAGGGGAGAAACAGCAGACGGTAAAGTTGGTTAAGGCTCAAGGCCAGGCTGGATGGGCCCTGGGCAGCCTGATCCAGTGGGTGGCAGCCAGACCATGGCAGGGGTTGGGGCTGGGGGGGGCTTTAAGGTCCCTTCCAACCCAAGCCATTCTGGGATTCTGTAATTAGTTATTGACTAAAGAACCTCACAGGGTGACTTCTGGGGAAAAAAAAAAAAAAAAAAAGACAATACCTGTTACGAAATCTAGATTTAAGCTCCCCTTCCAGTGCCTGGCACTCTACCTCTGTTTTGCCTGGTAGGAAGTCTCCATTTTATGATTCACTCTGTTGCTTACCTGCTCTGTGCAGAGGATGCAACCCCTGAACTGTGTTACTGAGCCTTTGGTTATACAAGAGATTTGCTCAGTCAGCATCCCCTGACAGAAGACAGTCTTCTGCTGAAAGCTGGTAAATAAATAACATTCTTTAAATGAGGAAACTAGTTACCCATTTGTTAAGTTTCAGATGTGAAAAGCCCTTCAGATGCTTATATCTTCTTTCCATTTTCCATCTTAGCCTTTAAATGTCATTACTCTCTTTTGATTTAGCTTCAAGACAAAGATCCAGAATTTTTGACATAGAAAAGGTGGGTTTGAAACCATACACCCAGCTCAGTGCTGGATGTTTAACGTGAGCTCACTGCAGCATTAAGAACAGCCGTCGGAACAACTGCAGCTCAGTGCATCATGCCATGCCTCCCTGCAAGCCTCTGCCTAAGGACACAGATGCAGTGCGGGAAGGCACACACCATACAGATCCCAGAATTAACGCCAGAGTATTTAAATGGACTCTTAACCGTAACCACACTATTTAGCCCCTTTGAAGGCCCCAACAAGGAAGCAAATTTGAGGCAACGCCTATAAAAGAAGAGAAGGTCAAAAGATTAACTGTTCCAGGGCCTTTACACACTTTCATTCACCTTTCCAGAAAGTACTATATTTTAAGACGGTGTATAACATTGTCTAAACTTATTTAGCATGGACAAAACACGTTCAGACAGGTTTTGTAAAATACCAGCGTCACCAACTAGTTATTGCTACCTGAGGTAACTTCCGCAGAATGAATGCACGATATGACACAACCAAATTCGCCAGGGTTAGAACATAGAAGCTTTTACCAGCGTCGGGTGCAGATATTGCGACTCGTGTGACAGTGTTTCTGTACTGGAGGCCTGACCTTAACCTGGAAAGTGCAGAATTCATGCCTGTGTGGTCTGCAGTGCCCCATGCCTGCCTGCTGAGCTGTGATGCTCACACAGTGACCGCTGCCCTTGCCACAACCAGAGCCCCTAGGTCAACTTGTTACCATGTTAGTAATATCTTACGTTCAGCCTAAAATGTCACTGCAAAAAAAAAAATCAAACCACAGAGAAGTGTCTGGACCAGGCGCTCGCTCCTCCCTCTTCCTCTCCTTCCCATCTCCCATCCTCGAGGGCACTGCAAGACCTCCGTAACTCTTACACCTCCATAGAAATCACTCTGGAGCCACCTGCTCTCCAACAAAGCCTCTTCATGCAGCTCTTCCTGCCAGAGAATCTGTCCTGAGACAGATTGCTGTCTCTTTAATCCCAATCTGCAGCTCACTATCAGGGACAAGAACTCTGGTTTAACTTCAAAATGCAAATGCACTGCGGGCTGTTATCTAAGAGCGGCGTGGCTGCGTTTTCCTTCACGCAGCACTCCCCGCTACGGAGCGAACAGAGAGAAAAATGCCAGATCAGTGGGTCTGGCCAACACCATGCAGCTGACGTGTGACCTGGGCCTGCCGTCCGCGGGAAGAAGCGGGTGGAAAGGGCAGGTATATAACCAGGGCAAAAGGGAGGTGGCTGAAATTAAGATCTGGGTGAAGCCACTAGAGGGGCATGCTCCCGCATGTATGACATCTCAGCTGTCACACCCTGTACACACACACCAGTCGGACAGTGTACGGTGCAGGTGTAGTTATTTTATAGACATGCTTTTGATAAACAAAGTAATCCACCTTTTAGCAGCAAGGACTAACCCAGAGTATTCCAAAACACAACTCTTCAATAAACACAAACCAAGTTTTTAAAAGCCTGTCCACCCCTCCAAATTTGTTTAAATCTGGGAAACAGCTAAATGGATTTTTTCTAACGTTGTACTTAAAGGAAAATTCATCTCAAGACTGACAAGCATAAAAAATTTCAGTCCAGTGGGTGACTTTTTTTAAAGCCTGAAAACAGGGGCTTGTAATGAAGCTGCCCTTTCAACCATAGCCACACTGCCACTAGAGCAACACAATCGTATTCCCTGTGCAAAGAAGCAATGCATTTAACATTTTCTTCACTGTGTATTATCTATTAGCTGAGTTTGTCACAGAGATATGTGGCAGTTCCCTGCAATGCTTATGATACATGGCAATGCCTACAGGAACCCATCCATGTCTGCCTCAGCACAAGTTTGTCTTATTACATTTCGGCAAACAACTTAAAATACCCTCCCTTCCTTTATCTGGGGTTTCTGTTAGATGCTGTTACCATCAAGAAGTAAGTCCCAGACAAACATCTCAGATCTCCCCACTGCTATTCACTACTACTAATGCACATTACACGTTCAATTCTCCCTTGCTGCTTCTATGAAAAAGCTCTTGACAAGAACAGATTTCATTTTTTTTTTCCTGTGTATGCACAAATTAGTTATGGATGATTAGCAAAGCATTCTTTCTTTTATTTGCTTTGGCTGAGACTTGATCTGTGTTACATTCATGTGAGGGAAGCACTTCATTTTGTGTTGATTAAATATGAAACACCGAACTGTTGATAAAAAGAGTTCTGTTCAGGTTTGCATATTATACCGACAAAAGATGCGTGTTCTTAGGCTAACATTTTCCAAAACTAGTTTTTCCAGATTTTTAATTGCAAAAAACTTGATACACAGTTTTTTTTTTCCTTCTCACCATGTACTGTGCAGTGAGTGCTTTATGTCCTAAAGCAATCTGCTGCAGTTTTAACAAGCAGCAATAGTTATTGCATATTTAACATAACAAAAGGGAATTTCAAATTCTGCCTCACAATTCGGTTTCTTTAAGCAATCCCCTTTAAGGCACTTAACTTACGTTACAAAATTTGTCCAAAAAGACTGCAAAACTGGGTAGGATGGAAAGCAATTCCTAAGTTACAAAATTCTCCTATTACATAAAAAGCATAAAACAAATGAAGAAGTATTGGAACAGTCTTTGGAAACTCACAGCCAGCTGTAGCTGACAGTTTGGCCTTGATGCTGTGTTACAGAATCTGGCCATCGCAGGCTAACATGTGCACAGCTGCCTGTCTGTAAGGCCTATAAATCTTCCCTGTCCATTAAACAGCATCAAAAAGGATGCACTTTGGTTCAGCAAGGTATTTAAGCACATGCCTAACTTCAAGCATGTGATTTACTTGTAATTAAATCGAGTTAAGGAAAGCCTTGCGATTAAGCACCTTGTTAAATCTGGGAACAAATTATTAGCCCTTATAAAACAGGAGATTCTATCTTGGGGTTTACGGCAGATGAAAACAAACACACACACACGTGCACGGAGCATTATGCATACTTTTGCAAGAGGGGATTTATTTTTAAGTTTACCTATATGGCAGTAAGTGCATCCCTCATGAGGGCTGGAATGAGATCCAGCCACAATGGCCTCTAAGCCACAAGCCTCCTCCGGGCCGCGCGGTCCCACTCCTTCCTAAACTTTCAAGAATGGTGGCATCGCATCTCAGGAAAGCCTCCCCTAATATCTTGGTGTCACAAAAACAAGCGTATTAGGGGTCTTCAGCATCAGTGAAAACAGAAAACGAACTTGCAAATTTCATCTTACTACCAGATGGAGTCCCACACAACGCAAGGCACAAAACAGTGAGAAGCAAGGGACACTCGGTGCAGGGGAGACTTGGGAGGGACTGCTCGTGGTGCACACAGAGGAACACGACCCCTCAGGGTGCCCCAACGCCCCACGGCGCTGGCTGAGAGGGCAGCAGGAGAATAGCCCCTGGGATGCTGCTTTGCTCCTCGCTGGCCATGCCGGGTCTCCCAGCAGGTTCCCACCGCGCTGACGGGCTGGCCATCGGCTGGCTGCCATCTTGGCGTCCGCAGGAAGGTCCCTCAGGGAAGTGCCAGCGAGCGCAGCCGTGCTGTGCTGCTGGTGTCCCTGCAGACTGGCAGTGACCCACCTGGAAGATATTTTTTAAGGACCTCCCCCACAAGATTTTTTTGCTGCTTCGGGTCATGTAAGAACACACAAAGGACAACACAACAAATGCTCACATGCGCTTTCATGCCCGCGTTTCCACTCTCTGGAATTAGGCCAGAGACATCTAAGTAGTGCACTCTGTTCTCCTCCACTCCCTCTCAGAAATTAGGGACTCGTTCTCCTCCGTGGCCAATTTCCTCTTCCTTTTCTGTCTGGGCCTAAGCTCATGCCACCACAAAACAATGTCCTCCTGTTCCTCCCCGGGGCCTGTTCTCCACGCATCCCTACCGAGCTCCCTGAGCCCTCCCAAATCTTTACGTCTCTGTGTTTACGGATCCAGCAAGAAAACCTGATCCCTCCGCTCTGATTCTTGGAAAATTCCACTCTCCCCAGTTTGCGTAGGAACTCGGCTGCTCATTTCCTCCAGGTTCACCCACCCCGAGGTCCTCAGGGGCTCCAGTCCAGAGGCTGCCAGCATGTGGCCAGCTCCACTCGTGCGGACTCAAAGCACAGGAATATCTCATGGCACAGCCTCTTCCCAGTTTAAGCCGGGAACCTGGGCATTGGCAAGCCCTACAGCAAGCACATCACGTATTATTCAGGTTCCCTCTTCTTTGTATCATCTACAGATATTATCCTAAGACTCGTACAAATTATAATTCACCAAAATAAGCATTACAAACTAAGTATCAGTTTCAAGTAATCAGTTTCTATACATTCTTTTAAAATATCTTATTCCTTACATTCCAGCTGCAGGAACATTCCTGCAGCACTGTATGCAAACATACTGCCAACATTTCTAAAGCTTCCCTATAAACAAGTTCACGTGTTTGTAAAAGCTAATGGTTTATTTATTAACACGTTGTGTTGCCACTGAAAACTAACACAAGAATAAATTAACAAATACAGTCAGCCTACTGAAAACATCTTCTCCGCTTCTTGTAATAGAAAGAAACAGAGGGGAAAAAAAAAAAAAAATGTGAGCGGGCTTAAGCTGATGATAATTATATCATTAAAAACCCTTACCAGACTTGCACTAATCAATTATCAGAAAGCAGGTCTTCAGTTCCGGGTAGTTAGCAATAGCACTCGTCTAACATGACAGAGCCTGGTGTTTTGGCTCCGTTTTGAGCAGGAAAAAATGAAACCAAGAGAGGCATATTGTGCATGTGACCTGTAGGACTTGGATTATTACCTCTAAGCTTATTAAGAGTCAGAGCTGTCAGTCGGACCACCCCACAACCAGGGAGGAAAACTAAGATTACTCAGCAGTACAGGGCATATAAAGGCGATGTGCGTTCCCACAATGGGCAGAGGCAGCGAAAGTGAACCACAGACCTGCTCCAGCTATCCGGAGCAGTAATTGGCTCACAAGAGCCACTACCACGTTAAGGCATTACCATTATCTAGCTCACATAACTGGAAATTCACGCTCTGTTCTTTAAATTGGCTTAACCAGCAGCATCTGCAGCACTTTAATTAATTACAGCAATTGGCGTACCTTAAAAGTAGATGCACAGATCTGAAATGATAATGCCCTGTGAGCAATAATTGCAAGCCAGCATTAAGCCAGATCTACCCCGAACAAAACCAAGTATACAGTGTTGTGCTTCAATTGCACAGAAATCAAGCTGCAATGGGGTAATTATTATGGTCTGTGTAGGTCCACCAGCAAATACTACAATTGTGTGTGGCATACACATGTTCAACGAGCTTGGGATTGCTGAGCAGGGCTGATGTTGGCACGCCAGAATTCAGAAGGACACTTAAACTTTGCTCTCCTTCGAAACAAACTCGAAATTACAATCACAACAGAGACTGATGATCACTATTTATTTTTAGTGCATTCCTTATATGAAAAAAAAAAAAAAAAGAAAGCCAGTTATCACATTAAGCTCAGAACAAAGTTTTCTTTACAGCCATTAGCTTAGCTTCAGTAATAAAATCTACATGAACTGTACAACAACGTGATATTTTTTTCTGGTATCTACAGCTGTCACATACAGAAGAATTGCCTTTAAAAAATTGAGACAAGAATTCAGAAATATTTACATGGAAGAATATAATTTTCAAAAGCCTGACAGTGAAATCGCTGTGTCCGTCCTGGACGTGTTTAAAAGCTGTTCTTCAGCAGACTTCTTAATACCGTTTCATAGCAGAGCGCAGAACACTATCAAGATTTGTTGTGACTTGCTTCTGTACAATTTCTGGTTTAAAGTCAGATTTTACGTTTAATTACCCCTGTGCTGGGAAGCAGGACACAAGAACCTGAAATCAAGTGTCCTACATGTAATGAAAGTTCAACAAAGAAATGTAAAAACATTTTGGTGCTCCTAAGCTGACCAGATCTGATCCTCAAATTCATACATAATTCAGGGTTCACAACACCTGGTCTAAAGGCGGTTACTCAGCCAGCTTTTGCTACCAAACTCGAACCTGTTTATCAAACCCAAGTTTTATCTTTCATGGCAGTACCAGAGTCTGAAGCCTAACTTCCTTCATTCCAGAGAACACGTAGTGGTTATGAAAAGATTTTTAACAAGAAAATACAAAACAGACCGACACAGGAGCAGCTACGGTACGAGTGGGTTTAGGCTGCCAAAACTTTTACTGGCTGACACAAACAGATGCTGCAGCACAGAACGCGTCTTTGTGCAACTCCTCCAACAGCCGTGTGCTGCGAGCACGCTTGCGCTCAGCACAACGCTCCGACCAAACAATGAGAGCGAGCACCACCAAGGAGCCCCGTGCAAGCCTCAACAGCTAAAATACCAAGGCTGATGCAGCAGCAAAAGCCCAAAATAGCAATCTGATGTAGCAACTCACACCACAGACATGAGGAAGGTGTCATGTGAGAAAAACACCTCTGGCAGAACTGCACAGCTCCGGCGACTGCGCTGATGTACTCTGCGTTTGGGCTGGTCAGCCTGCAGTGAAGCTCTCCGTCTGTCCTTTTTAAAATTAAACATGCTGTCACATGCATTTCTGTATGTGCAAGGTGTACGCTCTTACTGGTACCCGCAATTTTAGGTACGCGCAAGCCAACAGCTGTGCACTCGGTGCAAGTATTACTATCATTTCCTGAGGATCCATTTATAAATACTAATCCAGAATCCACATGTGCTAAGGCACCAGCCCCCAAGGAAAAAAGGCCACGGTGCAGGAGAAATACAAAATAAAATAACAACGCTCATCTAGCACTGCTGCTTATTGCACACAGTCACTCACTCCTGATGCAGAGGGATCACAAGGGCACATCACAAGCCATTCCTTGCCTAAATACCATCACGAAATGCTACGCTATAAAGGTTGGGAGGATTAGCACAAAAGGTCCCAGTCCAAGACAAATGTCTCCTTCATAGTTCAGTTCACAGAGGCACGGCTGCTCGGTCAGGCCTGCGGCCCCAGGCGCCCGCGTGCACCCACTACCCAAACACCGGGTGCTTCCGATGCCTTGGCGATCCCAGCAGGTTTTTAGAGGGGGGATTTTAATCTCAAACACCGAGAGATGACCAAACACCTCCTGCTTCAAATCTGAACACTTCTGAAACAAGTTCCACGGGGGAATTAGCCAACTTGGCAGGGTCTGCACTCGGCTTCCTCCCCTCCCCTCCGGTCTCTCACCTTTCTGCAAGCAAAGAATGCAAGACGTGCAACAACAACAAAACCCTATTTTTAAGCATTTTGTATCTTCAAACGCTTTACACAGATAATTATATGTACACAAAAGTGACATTTAAAAACAAATGCACAGAAATGAATTTATTAGCATGTGCTAAACATGTTGGGTTTTGCTGTCCCATTAAAACTGCAATGGGATTTTTAAGCAAGGCAAAAGTATTGGGGAAAGAAGAACCTAACTCAGATTTCTGAGGATACTGTTGAATTTAAATATTACACTCTAATGATTCAGCTGTTTCCCACGTTGCAGAAGCCCACATTTCAGGAACTGCCTGGGCTCTATTTATCTTTCCCTAATGCAATTTTCTCAAGGCATTGGATCTTTTTCTTTCGGTAGCAGACCGCAGTATGAAGTGCCAAGATTTCTAAAGGGGAAAGGGCTGGATTTTAGTGCAGAATGATTCAGTCCCACCGGGATGGTAATTTCTTTACTCCCCCTACTGGCATATTACAAAAGGAAGTAGAGAAAAATCTGAGGGGTGTTCCAGCTCATAAAACATAATGAGAAAATACTTTTTGTAACCTCAAAATAATTGCTCACACAACTTGGCAAAACATTAATCTCAATCCTGGGGATTTCTGAGCCACCAGCAAAATTCTGGCAGATTTCTTTGTTGCAAAAATTAACTGAGCACCCCCAAACCAACATTCTGGACCACTTTGCTTTACAATTACTATCAAGCAGTTCAATCATCTGCCACTGCTCAGATCAAAACAGATCACTCCCCAAAACATATTATGTGGCTGGGAAGACTCTAGGAGTGATCTGTGAAATAGAACTCTACGTGATTGCCACGGGTGTACAGAAATGAGCAAAAACATCCTGGACTTAACGAGCTGCTGCTTAAATGTTAGACAGTGCTCTGTGAACCATTTTATATTAAAATTGGATAGTTCTAAACATCACACATACAAGAAGCATTGTTTGACACAGTGCCATTTTGATGATAAATTGCAATCTACAGCTCAAATAATTCTACCCAGGGATTAACATTTCAGAGGCTGAGCCAGAGATTATGTGTGTGGATCTTGAATTTCATCATCTCCCTTCGGCACAATAGCTTATTCTTCCTTTTTTCATCTATTCTCTCATGAAGGGTCAGGAAAGCTTAGCCTTGCTGTTTCATTCATTTCATCTCTACATTAACCAGATACCTTGCAGTCTTTAGTTCTTACGTGTTATTCCATTACAAATACTACAGCAAGGCTGCACCATGCTACTGCTAATGAGGGATGTACCAAATCAAAGGGTGCCATCAAGTGGCTGCATTATGCAAAGTTAGTGCTCTGCAAGCGGCTTCACCAGGACACGCTACAGAGGCTGGATTCGGCTCTGCCATCACTTAAAGCCTTCTTTCAGGAAAATTCAGTCGCTGAGGGGCTGGTCCCACACCATTTTGTTTCTTTCCCTTTAAACCCAAGGCTCAGCCAGGTTCCTGGGCAGTGTGATCTAGTGAGCTAGTGGCTGACAACCCTGTCCATGGCAGGGGGGTTGGAACTGGATGATCTTTGAGGTCCCTTCCAACCCAAGCCATTCTATGAGTCTATGATACATCCCGCTCTCACCAGAAGGGTCAGCAAGCACCAGGACCGCTGTGGGCGACGTGTGCTCAGCGTCTCACTGGTGTGCACCACAGGACAAGTTAAGGACAGCCCCAAGGACCTCTGAAAGGCCTCGCAGTCAGCACCAAATGAAGAAGGGTGCTGCAGGGCGTGGGTTGCTCAGCAGACCACCATGGAAGAGAGAACAAATACAACTACTTGTACCGCCAGCCCCCCAGGTTCAAACCAGACTGGTTACCTGTCGATGTGTGCTTGAACCCGATGTGAGAGCACTGCACATCAACGCTTCCCTGCAACAACGCTGATTCATGTCTTTGGCAGCACTCAGCAGCTAGAAGAGGACTTGAAAGATCATCACAACACTGGTGCTTGACCTGACACAAACAAGTGGCCTTCCCAGATGAATGCTCCACATCCAAAAACCATTTCACATTTAACCATTTTCTTCTAACACTCACAAATGTGTGTCACAGCTCTAACCCCAGTCCATTACTCCAACAACTCTAAATACAACTCACCTTAGCCTGGCAGGAAAACAAACCAAAAAGGAACACCCAAGCCCACTTTGCAAGGCATTGATGCAGAAGGAGGGAAGCAGATCAGATTTTTCCGATGATGAGAAAGGTGCCATTCTAAAAACCACGGCAACTCTGCTACTGTAGGAAAAGCATTTTGCATGTACCATGGGACACAGAAGAGTCTAGCCTGGTGGGGTCAAGATGTCACGGACTTAACACTACCCAGTCGGGTCTCACCAGATCATGGCTATCAACATCACCACTTTCAGAAACTCAGCTGTTAGTTAAAATAACACCTCCCAGCTTGCAGCTGCAAAGAAAACAACAATGAAGTGCGACTCAAATGCAACAGCCAGATTTCAAACTTGCTCCCCTTTGCACTTGCTTGCTTCTGTAGGTTCTGCAATACAGAACCTTCACAGGAAACCTGTATGCAAACGTCCAGAGGCTTAACCAGAGGTCAGAGGAGAAAACACCTAAAAAAGGAGCAAGAAGCAACTGAAAAGATGCTAAGCCATTTCCTGAAGTATTTCACAATGTATAAGAGCTCTAGAAATATTTTATTTATTTATTTATTTTACGAGAGAAAAAGAGCTTAGCTTCCATGACCTAGCAGCAGGTTGCTTCATCTGAAGGGAAGATTACAGGGAAGGCATGCAGATGGTGGTTATGGTGCAGGCTGCATGAAAGGCAGAACTGTTTCACCGAATCCAGCTGAAACTCCCAAGTTGTTCCATAGATCCCGAATATCCTGTGACTCTTCCTCTACAGCATCCACACTAGTTATTTATGCAGCCCATTTACTACCTCAAGTCCTTCCTTATAAATCAGTTTCTTTTGTTGTAAGATATAATTAAAATTATATAACATGAATTATAACTAATTACAGTGAAGATTTATACTGGTGATTCATGGAACAAGCACGTATACTTTATACTAGCTCTCTGTTGTCAGATTTTTAGGGTTATTTTTCACACAGTCCATTTTGTTCTTTCACCGACAAATGCACAAAGTCCTCCCAAGCTCATGATGCTCCTTCCCACCGCTGCTCCTGGAAGCAAGCACCCAATGCCTCCAGCTTTCAGGGTTCTGGCACTTACTGGAGTTACTTCTTCATGAGTGTTTCCTTTGCTCTTATTCCACTTAGGGGCAATGACTGCTCATTCTGCTGCTGCCTTCCCTGCTGCCCAAGTTGCCAAGTTGTCATTTGACAGCACTTTATTCAATGCGCTTTCATTCACACAATTTTTCCAGCCTCAAGTCCAGTTGCCATCACATCCAAGCTAAACCAGAAATCTATCTATGCTGCCAGCCAAAATTCAAGAAGCCATTTGACCCACCTACAAATAATGCAAAACAATGAGAATGGAAGAACTTCCCCTGAAAAGTCAATGTGATGGTACAATGACACTTCAGAAAGCAAAATATGCTGAGAGGGAAAAAACCTGAATGGAACAGCAGCAATAAAGTTACGGGGGTCAATTAATTTCCATCATATTAAACTCTATTAAGACAGCTAACAACCAAAGATAAGAGGCTGAAGCCAGCAATACTAAGCGCTATTACACTGCCAGATGGTTTTCATAATAACAAAGGTTTGCAGGAACCCACAGATCTCATTTTTCTGTCAGCTGGCTACTGTTCTGCTGGTAGCCATTATTTTCAGCTGATATGCCCTGGTTAAACTAAGTCGCCTCCCATGTACAATCCTATCCAGTCACTTAATGCAGAGCTACATTTTACACAACAACGGATACTTCAATACTTTTTTTTTTTTTTTGGACACATTTCTGTACTTTGAACACACGCAATTGCAAAGTATTATCTCAAATCAACCAACATACTCAGTTGGACTCCCAGCTATCTGCCTTTGAAGATGACTTGTGTCAAAAACATTTTTCATTAAATGTGTTGCCATTTTTTCCATTTTCCACACGGAGTGTTTTGTACTACGTGGCTGCAACATACGCTGTTTCAACACCATACAGCTACTGGGTCAAAAACGAGATTTATCCATCCTAGTGTTGCCCCAGACGGTGGCGTTTTAAATACGCTGAACCGCATCAGGAGCAAACACGTACCCGTGACTGCATGTAAATGTGAAAACACACTCAAACGCAGAAAAACACGAAAAAGCGGCAAGCTGAACAACCTTAAAAGCAAATACTTTTCTATTAAAAGGCAAGTTGGTCAGCTCAGCTTATGTCTAGAGTATGATTAGAACCCCACTGTAAAACAATTACCAAGGCACTATTCTGTATTTGATGTCTGAAAGAGAAAAGACCTCATGCAGGCTCTGTGTGTGCTGGCAAGTATATTTTACTGCTGATTTTCTATGAATAAACATATGCTAAGAGTGGCTGAAACACACCGCTGGTTTTAAACATGCTTAATGTAGTATTAGGGGTTCGTTTCCAAAGCTGTCTGCCTTGTTTATCAGCTTCCTCCCTCCAGCTGGCAATGAACACCACTGATAGCAACTCCGATCAGCTGTCTGGCACAGTATACTCATCTACAGGAGACACGCGCTTCTAGCGGAAAACAATAAAAAAAAGTCTAAACAAAATGGTACTGGCAATTTAGAAAACAGTTGTACTTTACTACTGTGAATCAATAATAAGCATATAAATTATATGTCATCAAACTCATTCTGTTGTAAATGTTATGGTGTACAACACTGACTGAGCTTAAAAATGAGAGCGTAATGCCTGGGCTACTCTGCGCATCTCCCAGCACCCGCCTGCCTCCATCTTCCATTTGGGAGACCCTATAGTGTAAGTGCAGCATAAATATCAGAAAATAAGATTACTTCTCTAGAGAATTTTAAACTGAAAAGCTGTCGTATAGTTTTCAAAGCTGCCATAGAACCTGTAGGCAGATGTGTTTGATACGGTTCCAGTTAGAGCAGTGATTAACATTATTATTATTTAAAGGACAGTTTGGGCACTGCATTTCATTTGGGTGATAAGGATCAAGTCACAAAAGGAAATCTTCATAACCGTTTTTGAAAAAATACAGTATAAAAGAGTAGGACTGAACAAAAACCCACATTCCATACTCTATTTTAATGATTCAAGATAAATAAGTATTAAAAGTGTAAAAAGTGAATTGGATGTTAGAAGTTCTTCCAACAAATAATCTAAAAATTCTCATTTAGATATGATTTTTGTCATCCCGCAGCTCTGGTTTCACAGACTAGGACATATTAATGATAAAAAGGATGGGCAGTGCCCCTAGTTCCAGGCAATCAGAGCCCGTGTGGGTTTTGGCATAGCCTCGTTGTGTGTCACACCCAGCAAGCTTTGTGGGGGCCCCACCCTTCACACTTTGCTCACTCAACACTCACACTAACTACAAGCATCCCACAGTACCTGGTGCACAGCATCTCCAGCAGAACTCATCCAGCGTGAGAGCTGCATCCTTTGCCTCCTGCAACGTTCCACGGAGATGCCCAGCCTAAGGCGGGGTAGGTGCCCACTGGGGTCGGTGCAGACAGGCAGAGGTCACCCGCTGCAGGATGTCCGTCTGTCACCAGGATGAGCCACCCCGGCACGGGGCCACCTCCTGCTCCCTGCAGCTCCTTGGGGTTGGTCACAATGGCACACAAATGCCTCCCTGGGCTGCAGAAGAGCTACGGGTTTGTTATGGGCACAAACAGCACCAGGTCTCCATGCTGCAAAGCGCAGGAATGGTCTGGAGCCCTTCTTCCTTCCAAAACCCTAATCTTGGAGATTTCTGAACTGGAACAAAGTGCTAAATATTTAATATAAGCACAAACTAAAGGTAAAACAAGTTTTCTGATGCTCCATTAAATTTCAAGCAGAGCAAGTGCGAGATGGTTGACAAAGCAGCATTTCATACCTAGCTGTACCTAGACCAGAACACCCAGCCTCACTTACACAGACGGACATTCACAGCTTGCATAATCACACAGCAGAATATGGCAGGGGAATTAAAGGACTGGGAAGGCGTGTCTGAACTATGAGCCTCCTGCTCTACATGTATTCAATGCAGGCATTTAATTCACTAAAAGGCTAACCTAGTTGTTTCTTATTTTAAGCCAAAAATTTATTCCAAGTAGAAAATAAAAAGTCACAGCTTTTTTGATTACTTTTTTTCCAAATAAATCAAATAGCCAATTTAGACTTAAGCTCCTACAAACTACAAAGATGCACTAGAAGAGATAGCCATAAATTCTGGTATAGCAACTGATCAGCCAACAGGAAATCGTCCTACTCCATACACCAGAGACCGATGTTTGCTGATGACACCAAGCTGAGTGGCGCAGTTGATACCCCTGAAGGAAGGGATGCCATCCAGAGGGACCTGGACAGGCTGCAAAAGTGGGCCCACGAGAACCTGATGAGGTTCAACAAGGCCAAGCGCAAGGTGTTGCACTTGGGTCGGGGCAATCCCAGGTGGCTGTACAGACTGGGAGAAGAACTCCTTGAGAGCAGCCCTGCGGAGAAGGACTTGGGCATTGTGATCGACGAAAAGCTGGACATGAACCAGCGGTGTGCACTTGCAGCACAGAAGGGCAACAGCATCCTGGGCTGCATCAAGAGAGGGGTGGCCGTAGGGACAAGGCGGGGGACTGTCCCACTCTGCTCTGCCCTTGTGAGGCCCCACCTGCAGGGCTGCATCCAGGCCTGCAGCTCCCAGCACAAGGAGGACGTGGAGCTGCTGGAGCGGGTACAGAGGAGGCCACAAAGTTACTCAGAGGCTGGAGCACCTCTGGGATGAAAGAAAAGCTGAGGGAGCTGGGCTTGTTCTGCCTGGAGAAGAGAAGGTTCTGGGGGGACCTCAGTGTTACCAACAAGGAAGGGAAATCCTACAGACCCTGAGAGCAGAGAACTTATCTGGACAACAGGAAATGCCCCCAGAGGACTGTAAGTATCTTTGCATTTCCTGTCCTTGTCCTATTCAATGACAAATATGTTCCTTTAAAAACAAAAAGAAAAGTTATACTTGAAGCTTGAAAGTGACAAATGTTGACAATTTAGGAAGAGGGGAGATTAACCTCCTGCCCCTCTGGCTGCCAGATTTTGAACAAGCAGGTGTTTTGTATTCTGGAACGTCAGCCAGCCATTGCATCATTTGTTACTTGCTCAAACAGACGAACATACTTCCATCCACCACTAAGTGGAGCTGTTACTCTTGAAAAAGAGTTTCTCGGTCACCTCAAGTGTTATTTGCAGAGCTGATTTTGCCGGCAGAATCTACAGCTTTATGTAGAGGGGGGTGGGGTAGGGGAGACTGACAGCAACCTGTTTTATATTTGCTTTAGCTCTCAATTTTTGCAGTCAAATTACTTACTGAACGTATTATTTCTGAGTGTTAGTTAGATTAACTGCTTTAATTCAACAACAAGCATCTACCTACCAGCGAGTATTCGGCACTTCTCATGGTATGAACCAACGTCCTAACTGCGGCTGTTAAGAATGAGTCTGCACATAACACACGGTGGCTCCACGACCGACACACACTAAACCATTCCCACCTGTTTTGGCAGAGGCTGTGTTTTGGGCCACAGCAACCCAAGCAAAACTTCCCACTTTGCTAGTGTCACCGGAGCTCAGAGAGGACCAGCGGCACCCGGTGAGAACAGCATGCAGCAGAAGGCCTGCAACATGCCATGCCATGTGAAAAAGCAATGTGCCACTGAGCAGAACACTGAGTCTGCATGCCCACTGTGAACTTCTGGAAAAAAATCTGCTGCAACATCACAGGAAACCCAACTATACCCTGAGGGGCTGGCTGAGAAATACACTGTCATTGTTTTATCAAGAGCAACTTGTACAGTGACAACTGGTGATGGAGACTTCCCTGGTTAAAATAAACTCAGTGAGATAGAAAAGGAAACTCCAGGAAACAGTAACTAGGCTGTGTTTTGTGTTCATTAAGTCCTAGAAATGAAAATAGAAACATGACATTTTTAAAAAAAAGTATAACTTGCACTTTGCACTTTGCTTTCAGCTCCTTTAAATGCTCAGTTAATGGCAACCAGAATAAAACAGCTTTGGATACCCAAATCACTTCTAGTATCAAAAGAAAGAAAAAGCAGACACTACTTAGGTAAAAAAAAAAAAAAAAANNNNAAAAAAAAAAAAAAAAAAAAAAAAAAAAGAAAGAAATTCCATTGCTTTACCTCAGTGCTCCAACTGTGGCATTACTGTAACTCCACAGATGAGTAATTTTTTTCAAAGCTACATAAATAATACAAACTAAATCATGGCACAGAGAAACAGACCACAATAAACTGTATTAATGAGACATAAACACATTTAAAAGGACTGTGATGTGAAGACAGTGTATTTCAAACAGTTGCAGAGGAATCTCCAGGTAAAGCAGCTTCCCCACTTTGCATCCTGGCCAGCCCCAGAGTGGAAGCTGCTGCCCAAGGCGGAGGACGGAAAGGAAAAAAGTAGCCATGCCATGCCACGGCAGAGCGTGGTGGCTGCACAGCCCTCGGGAGCTCCGCTCCTTGGGAAGCTCTGGCAGCTCACAGCACCCCTGGACGGAGCTGCACAGGCACCACCTTTCCGGGTTTCGCTGTGCACACCAGACAGCCCCGTGCACAAGACAGGGATCCAGGAGAGCAGGGACACCACGCCCTGCTTCCCTTGCTCTTAGGTGACCACAGCTGGTCCCACCTCTGCTCACTGCCTCAGTTTTCTCCTCTATAGAATGCAGATGACGAAACTTAAAGTCTGACATTGAAAAGCAAGAAGGGAGCGCTGCAGTTCATGATGTACAGATGTCACAGCCCAGCTCTGGCTTGTTCACTCCCAGCTCATAGAAAAGTAATGTGTCATAACCATAAAGCCATGAGTCATAACCCGCTCTAACTTGTTTACTCCACTGCTCATAGCCAAATAACACAAAGTAGGCTGATGCTTACAGGGAAAGAATGCATAGAGCAGCACAGTGCTCCCCTCTCCCGTGCTTCAACCAGGACGTAGGAATCGGTATTTTAACCAGACCTTATTACAGCAGAGCAAGGTTTCACTGTGTCTCAGCTCGGATTTTACTCAAGCCTTTTTCAGCATTTGGACATCCTTTCATGATTAATCATCAAGTCTTACATGTATTTTAAAAAAAAAAAAAAAAAAGCAAGAAACAAAAAACCACAACATTCCAGCTTACGTTCTCTATGACAAATGTCCATTCTTTGTCTTCAAACTCTTCAGCATGGGGATCCTAGAAAAACAAACCAGAGAATTTAAGTCTAAAAATAACCCAGGGTGCAAGAAATTGTAATTTAGCCAAGTTTTTTTTATATACTCTTAGGAATATTTCTACCCACTGAAGAAGACAGAGGGAAGTACTTCAGCTAGCATGTAGGCTTCCATGGATGTCAATGAGATGACAAACAAGCTGGTGTAAAACTGCCAGCAAAGATTTAGTGAAGCCTCCTATGGATACAAACACGAGATTCATTCTGATACAGGCCCGTAATTCCATCTCCCTTCAGCCCACACAACAAATCTACATCTTGCAGGGAGCCGTGGAGGAAGCCGCTGCTCCTGCCTGGCATGAGAAGGCCTACACCTACAGCAGGCACCAGAACCGCCATCCAGCCTCCTTGTGCCCACACCATGAGGAAATCCGAAGTCGTGCCTCCAGCAGAGCACCCGACTCACCGCAAGTTACTTCAATGCCTGCCCTTACTTCACCAAAGGAACACCTTTATCAAGGATCCTACCTTTTTTTTTTTTTTTTTTATTTAATATCATTAATTTATCACCCAATCTTACTTTAACCAACTATAACAGAGTAACTTCTGTTCATCTTGCAGGAACATAGCTTTAGCCTTTCTCCCTGACACGCAGACTAATTTTGCTATACTTCAATTTTATCCTGTTCTTTCTAGTCACAGGAAACTTCAGCACCCAGCGTTTTCTTGCACTTATCTGATGCCCGCTCATGATGCTACACCAACTCTATCTTGCTGCTGGAAGTTAACATAATGGATCGAGACATTTTCCTTCTGCTTTATTTATCTGCAGCAGGACCATCTTTCCCTCCTTTCCAGAATGCTACAAGCCTCACATTCAATCACCACAGCCTTATCTGAGTATCAGTTTATCTGAGCCTTTGCTTTAACCATCCCATTTCGCCTAGTTTTGCCCTGAAGTCAGACATGCAGTCACTAGAGGTAATGTGTACATTAAATAACTCTTTTTAACTAGCAAACACAAAAGATAAAACGTTTTGTAAATAACGACTTCATAGCATAAACAACCACAGAGAAGAGCCATACACATTCAGAAATATGTTACTCCAGCAACTGGAGCGTGGTTTCAATAGAACACATGGTACTAGAAATTGATACAAAATCTAACAGGATTTCTTGTGCTCTATCAATAAATTTTTATAGATTTTTAGAAATTCAGAGTAATTCAAATACTGCAAATGAGTGTAAAAAGACATTGTACCATTAGCCACAAAGATGGAAGGACAGCTAGATGCCTACAGAATTACACCGGGGTATCTCCACATTCCAACTGATGCCACCAGTAAGCACCAGGTCGTGTGATCACATACCCGCCACATGAAGCAGCTTTCTGGAGCTCTGCATTATGTAAACAGAGCACACAACACCTGCTGCTTTGCTGGATCTTACATCAACTCTGAAGATACCATTTTCTGTAATCCAGCTATTAAACACTTGCCATTTCCATGAGTTAACCTGGGGCAACTACCTTTTTGTTTAATTGCTTCCTCTGATACAGCATAGAATGACATAATGAGATTTAATAGGATCATTAATCACTTCAGGTTTAATATGCTACTCCTTAAGATGTGACTAAACTCTTAAACAGTTCATCTTGCTCCATTTTCTTCCTAACTCCCCCAGACACTATTAACGCAAGCTGGCAAGTTTCCTTGCAGCCCCTTCCCAAGTCAGGGCCCAGTATTCTACCTTGGGTAGCAAACAAAACAATCACTGTGTTGTCTGTGCAAGGCAACGATCCACAGAGGAACACAAATCTCTTCTGCTAATGGCAATAATGCTGACTCACACCTCTGAAGGCTACTGTTAGGTGCTCTGTTGTACATTTCTGATAATCTGATAGCGCAAAGTAATAGTGTATATTTCAGAGACTTCTTAAGGTTTAACATGTTAGCATGCACTTGAAAATCTTGTTTTGCATTTGCAGAGGAGAAATGCCAGTAAAAAGCCTAGCACATACTTCCCTCACTACTGCCTGGCTAGCCTGTGCTCTCTGTTGGCTCTCACATAAAGTTCAAGTGATGAGTTCAGCAAACTGTTATTTGAGGACTGTACAGACGACTGCTTTTTAGGAAAATTGGCAGTGCAAAGAATAACCCTGGTAGTAAGAGTTATAGCAGCCTCTGAAATTCTCACCATATGGAAGTCCTCTTGGATAACATAGCATAGAAAACTCCACTTCACCTGCAAGCAGACACAGCCAGTGAATGAAAATGTGCAGCTGGAAACACCCAAGGACAAGAGTTACAAACACTCCTCATCCTTATGCTCCCTCCTGAAAGCAAACACTAATGAAAATTGCCTAAAAAGCTCAAGGAACAAACAGTCTCCAGCATTTTTCTCAGACTCACTCACACAGAAGGAACACGAGTTGGCAAGAGGCAAATGTTTTACTGATAATTCTCTAACAACACACACTGCAAAAGCACTGCTCCCTCTATCCAATATTCACTGTGGATTTACCTTGAAAAAAAACTGTATTTGGGCAAAAGGACTGAAGCACTGGTCATTTTGTCCCATTTTATTGTGCGAAAAAAAAAAACAAAACAATTTTGGTATCAAGAGATGGGCCCATTTTCCTGTTTTCCTTTCTGTACACATTCGTCTCTCAGGATAACTCCTTTTCAGAATCTTCAACCAAGTTTTGGAGCTTTCTTTTTTCCCCCCTCAACCCTTTTATTTTTTCTGACAAGTAGATGAGCTTAGTGTTCAAAAGCAACACTCTGCTGGGAAGCCAGTAGCAGGAACTGTGCAAAGGAGAGGACACCACCTTACCCTTCTGCAGTGAGACAGATAGTCCTTCTGGACTAGGTCAGGAGAAGAGCAGCAAGGCATTTGTGCACCACACCTTTCTATTTGCTGTTGATCAGTTCAGCAGCAGCCCATTCAGCAAGGGGCTTTATCAAGAACTGGATCCTTTCTACTGTGTATAAAGCAGTTCAGAAGACTGCAGAAAGGTTACCCAGCCCATTATCTGCAATTAACTTGTAATGGGAATGAAAGGTATCACAACAGGGGACTGCTGCTCCTCCTATCAGCAGTCAGAGCAGCTGAGGGAAATCTCCAGACCGTTAGCATCTGCAGCATTCTTCCTTCCTTCCTTGTGCCTCCTCCCTAAGCTTTCCTGGCTTGTGAAGCTTGTCTCTCAATTATATCACTCCATACCAGCCTTAATCTTCAGGCTTTCTGCTGGGGGAAGAAAAGGACTTAAGGACTGTCACACTGAATCAGATCAAGTGCTGAGGGCTTTGTGATCCTCCTCCGCCAGTGACCGACAGCAGATGCTCTGGGTGCTCCCACATCTGCCCTTGGCTGCCGCAAGCTGCCGAATACTCAAACTTTGACCCAATTCTTGTCACTTTCAATGTTGTTTATATAGGTCTGATTAGCCCAGAAAAATCACACACAGCTCTGGTCGGTTTCTGTTCTGCTGAGCTTCCAGAAGGCAGCAAGCACCAAGCAGAGCTGCCCCTGTCTGTCACCACGCCAAGCTCAGCGCCGCTCGCTGTTTCCTGCAAAGCCTCTGGGCTAAGGAGACAACAAGGGCTGACTTTTTCTCTTATTTAAATACAGCTTTTACAATTAGTCCCCACACTAACCCCGGATATTAAATTTTAAATTATTTAGTGCGCAAACAGAATTTTGCACCTCACTTCCCTGAGCTTATGACTTTTATACCCGACACAAACACCTTGCCTGGTCTACAGGGCTGGTGCTCTCCTGCAGATTAACCTCCACAGGTCAGGTCAAAGCCCTGGTTTCTCTTGAATTGGAGCAAGTGTGTTCTGAACCTGGATTTGTTTTTTTCTCCCTGAGACAATACACTGGCTCTGCTGCAGGATAACGCTAGTGAAATGAAGGCAGTAGTTTAGAGTAAGGTAAATTACATGAATGTGAGTGTGAGGCAGGATTTCAGGAACAGTTCAAAACCTGACAGCAGCTCCATCTCTGTGGGATGGGGGCTGGCTGGGCACAGAGCTGCACCTCAGGACTCCCCAGGGCTGCTAACCTCACCTGCCCCTCTGTGCCGCCCTGCCCACGTGGGGCTGGCTGTATGCAGCACAGCCCTCCCAGGGTTTTTGTTTGTTTTTGTAAAACAAGACCCCAATTTGCTCTTTAGCCAGAAAATAATGATGTTGCAATTTAAATCCTCATAGTACAACTGACATTCACGTGGCTTTGCCAAAAGCACTGACCTTACCTGACACAGAAGAATATCTCATCTGAAATCCCTCCCATGCCATATAGGTATGTGTTTGCACATAGAGACACAATCAAATACACAGGGTTTCACATATGACAGCTAAACCTTGCTTATGTGGGGACTCTAAAAATGAACTTCTGGAGTGCAACCATGGCAACAGTGAAAAATGTGACTTCAGCCAGCTTTTCTGGCATTTGTGGATCTTTCTGTGAAAGCACTACAAATCATGGCCTTAAAATGCACAATACGTTTGTCGTTTCCCAGTGCTTCTTTCTTCCCATTTTGGTTGAGGAATCCAAGGCACAACCAAACACCAACGTAGGGCAGGGCAGAGGAAGAAGTAACACTTCAGAACAGATGGAAATTTTTATGTAATTAGCACTTCAGCTGGCTGGCTGGACAGCAGCTAGAGGAAGGTAGGGGACGCTCAGTGTGTCCATTTGACGCTTCTCTCTACACAACTCCAGAGCATTATAGTTTTGCCAGCAATCCAGAATTAAATGAAACACAAGTTCTTCTTTATTTGAAAGTTTTCTAAAAGAAGGTTATTTTCTCTTCCATACTTGCTCTGCTTGCTTAAGAGTTACAGATACACTGTTGGGAACACCCAAAATAGGGCTGTGCAGATAATGCAAAGTGCCTCGCCTGCTGACCCAGCACAGGCACTTCCCCAGCCAGCTCTCAAGTGCCCACAGGTGACTGCTGAAGAGGATATTCTTAACATTCTCATCAGCACTCGAAACCTCGACTTATCTCCTAATCCCACCAGTAACACATTTCAACAGCCACTTACAAACACACAGCCACTGCTGTGCCGATCGTTTCCCAAAACACGCAGCTGTCTGTTTTGGAGCCTGCTCTTCCCTTCACTGCACTTCTATTTCAAACAGCACCGCTGCACTCATTTGTTATCTGTGATTGCTACAAGGCTCTGTCAGAGCAACCTGCTCCCCTCAGCAGGCTCTGCCAGCACGCCATGGAGCCCCTGGCTCCTCAGGTTGTAGTGAGAGGGGACAACTCCTGTTTGCTAAGCAGCAAGGCCATGTGGTGTGTAGTTGCTGCAAAGCGATGAACGTTCAGCAGTTACTCTGCACAAGGGCTGTGGCTCCTAAAGGGATTTTTACAGAACTGCAAAATAAACCACCTCTTTTTCTGAGCTTTGCAGCTTTAAGTGTTTTAGCCTCCATTCCTCCAGAGGAGGAAATGATATAAATACCAGACTCGGAAGTCAGCTCCCAAAAAGGCTACTGCAGTCTGCTGTTACATGCTTCTCTTCTCACCCTCTAGCAGTGGTCAGCCCATCCATCAGCTATGCAAAAAATAGCCAGTTCCTCTTGGCCATCTTTGCCTAGATTGTACCAGCTACTGCAGCGCTGACACGGTGTTCTGCCAGCAGTAAGGTATCCCTCACAGCCACTTATCCAGGCAGGCTGCTGTTCTTGTGGAGATGCAAGTGCTGCTGCTTCTGGTGCGTTAGCCAGCCTGCTCAAAAAGCCCTGCTCTGTATGACACCTGCACATCCTTACAGGAAACAAAGGTGGGTTGGGTCACTTATGGACACACTTGTTGGAGGAGCCAGAGGATCAATTGGAGCAGATTTACAGAAGAGCTGCCAGAGATTCTTTCATAACCACAATACTGAGATCAAGCAAAGCCTGTGCCTGTGTCCCCCGCCCCCC
>VXAV01008508.1:21296-54254 GCA_013399715.1 Alectura lathami | reverse complement strand
GTGCCTCTGCCCCCCCCCCCCCCCCCCCCAGAGATGAGCGTACACTGTTCCCAGAAGGCAAAGCCCCTGGGGTTGTTGAAAATATTAAACAACATCCAATGCCTTACATAACCATATTCAGATCATACAGATATGCAGTGACGCCAGATCATGGGGTTAACTGCCTTAATCTAAGCAGAGGCTCTAGAAGCATGCAAAGGCAAACAATTTTTGCTAGTGAACTTTTGAACCTCAGTTGAAGGCCGGGTCTGCTACGAAGAGAGACAGATTTCTGATAGCGTCACCGCAACACGAGAAGTTTCCTTTCATTGGCCACACAAAGACACAAAATATACAGAAGAGAAACCCCCTTTCTAAGCCTAATCAACCAAGTAACTCGCAGTTGGGAGTTTAGTGGCTAACTAGAAGCCACTTCTAAGTGCACATTCAGGGAAGCCCGAAAAACCAGACACAGAAATACTACTGAACAGGAAAAAACCATGGTACATTGCTGGAGACATCAGAGAAAAGAATGAGAAAGAACTAACAGAATGTGAATCCCAAAGTCCCCCTCAGCCTCCAGGACAACCTCCTGCACCATCACACATCCAAAGCTGCAGCTTATCTTTATGCAGAAAGGACCCTGTCCATCAATATTTGGGAATTAAATTCTAGCATAACCACCCATTTCTCTCTTTGTTTTAGAGCCACGTAATCACTTTTTTTTTTTAATAGAAAAAAATGCAGCTCCTTAAAAAAAATCTCCTGCAAAATCTTACATTCTCTGTACTACTCAAACAGCCCGAATCCACACTTCAGACTGAGCTAAGGTACTGTGATGTTTGTGTGACACACTAAATAACATGAAATTTGAAGCTGGATTCTGTTTCCTAACCAAGAAAGAAACAGGGTGACTGCACTGCAGCTGAACAAGGGAGTCCAGGAATGGCCGTGTTTTGATGACTTCTGGCTTACAGTATTTAAAGACAATCAGCCAGACTAAGCCCTATGCCAAGCACTTACACATGCGCTACGCGTGCGCTCACACATGTGCTAAATGCTGTGCCAATAACATACTGTGATCAGCTCAATGGGTATTTCAGCGTTAACCAATTAAGCCAGGACTTAATCTGTAGACCTAAAGTTGTGCAGTTAATGTCTTAAACTCATAAACATCAGGTCTTTGTGAACATAACTTGATTTTTTCAGATTTTTTTTTTGTATGTTGCTTACAAAATATGAAAGATTAAGTTTAAAAAAAAAAACCCTTACCTTAAAAAGTGTCACAGTAATTTCAACGTTTTCAGGAACAGGCCATACCACCACCCCACGGTACGGGTTTTTGATTCCAGGCTGCCAGCTATGAGCCTAAAGAAAGAAAATAAACATTTGTCTTAAAGCCATGATGAGAGCGCTGACCTGACTCCGACATGGCCCAGCAGTACTGGCAGATGCAACAAGTCACCGACTGCAAAAGGCTGCTTTCTTAAACGTGTGACTCCACAGAACGCTGTAAAGGACATCATTACGAATGGGAGTAAGGAAACCCCTAGCAAGAGTTCTGCCAGTGAACTGCAGTTGGTCCTTAAAGGTTCCTAAGCTGCGTTTTTTTTTAAGTACATAGCACAGAGCAAGACACTCAGAGCCCTGCAAAAATCAAGGACATTAAGGAGAGAGCTTCTGTAACAAGCTGAGCTTTGTTTTGGTTTTATCCAGATGAGAGAATGTTTTATTTAAAGAAAAATATTATAAGTGCAGCACACAATACAGACATGGACATCTTTAGACTCAATAGAGCAAACCAACAAAAAACCCAAGATGACAATATATAACACAGAATAAATGCTTCTACAACATTTACATCCTTAAGAACCGACATGTGGAGGTACCTACACCTAGAAAGGATAATATAAACACACAGCAAAGTAGGCTGAGAACTTGTTTAGCTTTGCTCATCAGTTTGGGTTGATGCTTGGCTGATACTGCAACGTGAACAGCTACACTCATGGGACTATTTCTGTTCTGAAGTATGTTTGTTTCCAAGCTTAACTAAACCCATTTTGCGATGCTGCAAGACAAACAACAGAGGGATGATGCTGTACAAGTGACTGCTGAGCAGCAAGGGTGTCCCTAAAATCTGTTGAAGTTTCATCAGGAAAGACTGAACAATCTCACTACCGTTATCTGAAGCAATTAACTAGGCTTCCCCCCCTCCTCTTTAAGCTCTAGAGCATCATAGTTCATTACAGTTTTATTCTCCTGTCAACACTCAGATATATACCACTCGTAGGGCTTGCCCCTCAGGTCCTCAGTTACCCTAAGATTTTATCTGGGCAACTGTATACATGAGCTTGCTTCACCAAGATGGAAAAGAAAGGCATGAGGCAGCCCTGCTCAGTGGCCCAGGGGAAGCAGCTCCCCACTGTGTGCGCTGGCTGCCAGGTTTGGGTCTGACCACCCTATGGTTCGTGCCCGCTGCCCCGCGAGCCCCCTGCAGCCGGCTGGGTGCCACCAGAGCCGGCAGCAGCACCAGCACTGCAGTGGACTCTTCCCTCTCTAACTCCCCAGCCCAAGCAAGGCAGAGGTCTGCAGACGAGCTGCTGGTGACAGCTAAGGCAGCAGGGCAAGGAGAGGCAGGATGGAAGCAGACGAGGAGGAGCTGGGAAGAGCGATGAAGCTGAGAAACAGGGACTTAAATAACATGACCCGGGGCAGCTGAAGAAAGGAACAAAAAAAAAAAAAAAAAAAAAAAAAAAAAACACAGCAACTAGAGAGAACCCAATTTCTACAATTTTAATTCCATGATTTTCAGCCTAATCTCATTATTCTTAGGCAGGCTTGGATGAAGTTTTGAATAGCTCAGCCAACAATGCTGTTCACAGCTTCACTCTGTCAGTGTATTTTATAAGAAAAAGAAGCTTGGTGAGCACCAGGACAAAAACAGACCAAAAAAGCAGCTTCTCTTCTGTAGGGGGGGAATCCATCCTCTATCCAGACACTAGTTTTCACAAAACTAATGGGGACTCGTGGCACCTCTGGAACCCATGTTTCTCTGACAGTTGAGGCTGACGCCGATACAGGGCAAACCTCTGATGCCCAAGGCCCAGGCACTGACAGCCCGCACAGCAGAGGATCACGTCCCCAAATCCAACTAGAAGATGCGCTTTGCCTGTACCAGTGAGTACTCCAGTTCACGAAATGTATCGGCACTGCTTCCTACCAGTGACGTGCAACAAAAATAAACACGCACACCCGGACGCACGCAGTTTTCTGTCACCGTGACAGGCACAGCACTGGAAGCAACAACCAGAAGACAAGTCCTAGCTAATGAGCTTTTAAAGCAAAGCTGTTCTGTGATCAGCTGAATGTCATTAAATCCTCCTTTATCTTTGAAAAAGAAACACTGTGCCACACAAATAGCCTGACAGAAAGAGGTAACATGGAAACTACATCTGGGAAAAGGGAAAAGGGAAAAGGGAAAACAAAGGGGGGAAAACACAGGGGAAGTGCTAACAACTCAACAGCACTTTAACGTGAACATGGTGAGTGTCACTGCAGTGCAGTTCTTCTCCTGCCTCTCATCTCGTCTCTGAAGCCAGGGAAGCAGGAGCAATCAGGCAGCCACAAGTGCCTTGAGCACAGCCCTCCCCTCCCGCAACTCCCAGACGTGAGGGGCGAGAGCCTCCGCCTGCAGCAAGGAGCAGAAGTGCTCTGTTGCATTTCCAGGAGAAAAGCAACTACTCCTTTCTGCTAGGGAAAATGAGAGGAAAAGACACAGTGTGAAGGTCAGATTAAATAAGGAAACAGGAGCTACAGGTGGGGTTGCTGAAATGCCCTATAAATAGACTTGGACTGCGACTACCGTCCAGCCTACTGGATCGTCTGGCACAAAGTAGAGGGCTGCTGCGGGACAAAGCTGTTTGAGGCAGCACCCACAGGTGGTCCTACAGACTCCTGTGGGCACTTCTGGCTACCCAGCTCTGAAATCTTCTCCCAGTTTTCTCTCTAGGATGATAACAGTCACCATCCGGACAGCTTACTTCCCAATCCATTTATCTGTGACCCTGGGAACATCCCAGTGGTTCTGCTCTGGTTGAGCTGGGACAACAAACCTGGCACCTCTGCGGGTTTGGCCTCTGGTTCCAGCGAGAAGGGAAGAACCTGTGAAGGCAGACTGCATGTAGCAGCTTCCAGGGCCAGACAACTGAAGTGCCCAGTGCTTCTCTAAAAGTGGTCCAGTGTGATAATGCACGTGAAACACAAAGGGCTTAAAAACCGAACACAGAACTTCTGGGGAGCCCAGAGCAGACTTGAACGTGTCTTGATGTTTCCCTGCATTGCTGAAGCAGTCAAATCAAGAAGCAGAATGTTCCAGAAGGCTGTGAAGAAGCTTGGGCTAGTTCAGCACGTGGACAATGCACTGACCAGAAGATGAGAACAGCTCCTGTGAAGGCTGCCTTTGGTACACCACCTTCCCTTCAATTACCCACCAGGGCTGACCCTGACCATATGAAACCACCTTGCACTCTTTGTGGGCAAACCTGGGCAATGGCAGCTACCAAGCCTACAGCAGAGATGTTTAGCCAGTTCTTGGGTTGAGGGGGAAAAAGACAATCTCTCCTTACAGCCACCGCTCAGACATCTAGGCTAAAGCTACAAAGAGAACAATCTTTTAAATGTAAATGAGAAAGATAAAGTGGAAACCAGTCCCAAAGCCAGAACTTTGCTTTCAGGCATGAAGGCAGTCAATACAGCAGGGGCTGCTCATCACCTCACCAGGTAAGGGGGACGCAGGCAGGTCAGCTCACCTTCTGGGGACGACTTTCCCAGCCACTGTGTGGAGGAGATCTCACGACCTGGCACACACGCCATCCCTGCTGCTCACTGCTGAGTGCACTCTTCCCTGTCTCTACAAAAGCTCTTTCCTGACCTTTCACACACAAAATATCAAATTATCATAAGAGCCTACCCTACTGCCAGACTCCTCAGAGGTCCTAGGGCTAAACACAGTATTTTAGCCAGCTGCAAGTTCTGGAATAGTTTACATTTCTGAATCAAAAATATGCTCCTATAGTCAAACCCTCAACACTTTTGCTTAAAAGCTGAAGTCAGAAGCAGGCCTGCCATTGCTCCTCGCTTGCAGCTCCAGGAGTGGTTTTATCGCAAGCCAGGAAGCTGTTGCAACAAAGCTACAGGAGGACTGCTGAGTTCAGAAACTAAGCAATAACTGGTCTGTAGAAAACAAGTTTGCTAGCACTGGGCCAGCTGTTCAGGCTTCATGTGGCTCATACACCTTTGTGACACATTCCCTAAACTCGTGATTCATGCTCTCTTTGCCTCATTCACTGCCCAACACAGATGATGCTCAGTTAAGGAGCAGCGCTTCCATCCCCCCTTCTCTTCACGCGGTTTCTGGCCTCAGCTCCACATAGAACTGCACACAGAGTTATTTTTCTCATTGTTTTCAGAGACATCCATCCATTTCAGTCACTGCACCTCCAAATGTCACCATATTTTAACTTTATGGGGTCCCTGGAGAACAGGACAGCGTTATGGTCCCCGATTTACAAGCAAAAGAATAGCCACTGTCCACTGATTTTGCATGGTCTGCTTCAACCAGCGAGGGCCTTACCTCCTAGGGGTTATGCGTGGAACAACCTTTTGTTTTGTTTTCCAACGCACAGGCCTTTTTCCCTTCAGCTGCAATGATGGCTGCTCAACACTGCTGCAAGTCAGTTGCCATGCCCTAGACACCACTAAGTGGAAAAAGACACCAAAACCAGCTTCAGTACTTCACCGAGCCTCAGTCAGAACTTTGTAATGATGATGTGACAGAACCAAATTCCAAGGCAGCAGTTTATCACACAGTGGTGAGGCAGCCTTGTTTGTTCACGTCCTACACCACCACCAAACATCCATCTCCCTTACCAAACACGCAGTCTCACTCGCTGCGCAGTCGCTAGGTTCTCCTAACTGCCCTGCTTAACAAGGAGGAGATGCTGTAGGAAAACAATTTGCAGTGGCCTTGTTAAAGGCTATATCATATGCCTAGAAGACTGTGTGCCAGCCATGAGAATGACTTGTGCTAATCTTGACTGCTTGCGTTCGCAGCCCTGCATGACTTCCCTAATTTACCAAGAAACTCAGAAGGCCCAGGAGCACCATTACCGAACTGTGCTGGTCCCAGGCAGTCACCAACGTGCTGGAGCCACAAAGTGCCTTTGTGATGCCAGCCAGTGAAAGAGCTGAGTGTAAGGGCTGGCACTTGGCAATGAAGGAGCCAGGAAGGGCGACAGATTGCCAAGGGCAGCAAAACAGGTGGCCCCACTGCCGCTGTATGGATGGCATGTCCTTGGAAAGCTGGGCGGGCAGCTCTTGCAGACAAGCGATCCTTTCTCCTCCCCACATACAGATCCCTTTTACTCCCTGCCCCTCTGCTTCTCTCAGCTCTGCTCCTACCGTTCGAGTCTTATCCCTGTTCCCAGCGTTGTTCCTTCTCCTCTATGTAAGCAGCTTTTGAGAAACCTGCAGCAGAAGTGCTGAAAGCACAGGAGAGGCACCTTCCCTCAGCTTTGATACAAAAAGGATCTTTGAAGAATAATTCTGTCAGGCTCTCAGAAGCAAGTGCAAATTTGATTCTTCAGAAGTGTATAATGCAGGCATAAGTCTGTATGTGTTCACAGGAATAGAAGAGCTCCTTGACACCACGGCAACATCTCCTTTCAAATTGAAATTTCTTAGTTCAAAGCCTGGAAATGCAAGAGCATCTCACTGAAATAAAGGTAAACATATTTACAACACATTTTTCCTTGTTCTACACCACAACAATGACATTCCTCCCACACTCAGAAAAAGGGCAAGCCCAAAAACCCCAGGCCTGAGAACCAGGAGGTGACATGACAGCACAACAGGGCACCAGAGAGGAACAGCTAAGGCAAGCTACAAGCTACTGCTGCAAGCTCCTTCCTTAACTCTGGATGCTGAGAAACACAGAAAGGAGATTTGAAAAGCTGTGGCAAGCCACCCCCTGCTGATTTGGAAGACAGACAACATTAGCACCAGCAGATCAGCACTTCCACCCCCTCCACACACACACCAAAGATCAGTTTGGTTTTACAGCTGCTCAGTAACTGCCAAACATAGCAGGTTAGGTGGATTAGCCCCACCTCCTGTACATTTACATGGCCTACCCAGACCACCACTCAAATGCTCTTTCAAAATGGTCATTGCAACATTCTTTAAAACTCATCATAAAGTAACACTTCTACTACAGCTCCCATCCTACACCTCCTGTAGTAACAACTACAATATTCATCAGATTCCTGCATGTGATGCCTCGTGATTTCTTCCTAACAAGAGACCCACTGCAGCCTGCTTAGAAAGAAAGTACGTGGGCCAGAAGGCACTACCATAAACACTGCAGGAGAAACAAACACAAATATAAGGGCTGGAAAGGACATCAAGCCCTCAGCTTTTGCTGCAAGGCACCTTATGATGACACGAGTTAGGCAGGGCAGCCCCGGTGTATGTACACAGCACTACTGCACATCTTTAAAGCTGGACTGCAGGGTTGACTGCCTTCTCTCTTCTGCCTTCCCAGTTGAAGAGAGAGATGGAGCTCTCTTTTCCACAGCGTCTACAGCACCTTTACAGGAAAAAAGCTCATCCCTTTCTTCCTCCTTCTCAAGGAAGCTTAAAAACAGAATTATTAATGCTTGGTACTCTCTGAGCCCAGGGTCTGGCATAAACAAAATAAGAGGAAATATTCATTTGACTTGCTTCCAAGAAAGCAATTAGATGAAACAAATACATTGAATGAAGTATTTTACTGGCAGGATGACTAAGAGATCAAGAACATTTATTGATCGGTACTCCTGGACCCAAGCAGCTCAAATCGTATCAACCTTTAGAATTTCCCCTCTGCTCTGTCAAGGCCACTCAGCCTCTTCTAAAGTACCTTCGTAGGATATTGCCAGTTGGAGCCTATGGTACTGTGCCCATAACTGCACAGGCAAAAACCCTGCACTTTACAAAGCCCCACTGGATTTTGTCAGCCCTTCCCTTTCTGACGGTCTCCTAAATCTCAACAAACCAATCATTCACGGGCAAACATCCTGCTTTTCACCAAGCTTCTCAGTGTTACAACCTTTGTGTAAATATTGAATTTTCTGTTCTACATTACCTTTTCTCTCTTAGTACTATAGAAATCAAAGAAAACAAACAGAAAAGCCACAGTGGACATTTACATCAGAAGTTGCTACCTAGATGGACACCATGCTGCAATTTCAGTGCAACATGAGCTATTTTATCCTTAAATGAAAGGGGGACAGCCCAAGAACAACGGAACATATATCTTGGAAAAGGTGCCAGACTAAGTTCACACCTTTGTGTTAGTACCTTGGGGTTTTCATACCCTAAAGCAGAAGCTAAGATGCATGCACTGCAATAGGCACCTGGCTGTGCAGTCATTTTCAGGTAGGAAATCATATATCACATTTTCTAAACATTTACGTTCTTCAGCATGTATTCCAAGGTACGTTCTGCATTGTGGGTGCCCTCTCTCCACTGTCCCAGAGTTCTGGGGAATATCATTATGAGTCAGACACACACAAGCTTAGACGATCTCTGTTTAACTGACTTGTTAAAGAACGGCTCCCAAACTTCCTCTTCTGGACAAGATCACATGCCCCACGCATGACCAGGGCAAAAGGCAACAGCTCTGGGAGAGGGGAAGGAGAAAACCGACACACATTCATTCCTTCCCCTGCAGAGGTGCCCAGGGGCTGGCACTCATCTGTTCTCCAGCTTATTCGAGCTTTCCCACCTCTCACTTGACAGCATTTGGACAGGGGGGGGGCAGCTCCACTCCAGAGGACACAGCTCCCCAGGCACCACAACTGACTGGTGGGATTAACAGAAGATTTTACCTCCATTAGTCAATAGTATAGTGCCACACAAGGCGTGCCCAGATCAGACGCTGCAGAGGTGCAGCTTTTGACAGTAACCTCGTGGGGCTTTCACATTCATGGCTGCAGGAGGCAAACTGAGGTGAAGCTCACACAAGTGAGGGCTACTCCGCTTGTAGACTGTTATACGCCAGAAAAACAACCCCGTGCAAGGCAAACTGTATGCCCTTAGCACTAAATACAAACTCACAGGCTTCCTAACAATGTTTGTAGGAGTTAAATGGTAAAATTTAATTCAGCGGTGCCCCACAGGGCTGAAATAGCACACTCATTTCTTTTTGACTTGCAGAATTTTCTAGTTGTAAAATCATCTCTTACTCACATGTTATCTACTGCAGGGATGTCAGATTCTTTGTTACGTTTTTTATTATCTTTAAGATATTAGTAGTGAAACATTCTTGTTTCTAATTTGGTCCAGCAATTAATAGCTGAAATTGAACTGATGATGATATGCTTGTGCTAAACAAATAACTGAAGCAGAAATCAGAATTAAGTGTTTCCATAAATTAGCCTCGACATCAACTGCAGCTTATTCTGAACTTTATGGCTATACTGAATTAGAAGAAAATTAAAGCATTTCTCATTTATTCTGCTGCTCCCCACACTCAAGAGACCAGTCCCTCAAAGAGCTGACTCTGCTTGTCACCACAGCGGGGACTTATTGAGCAATCAACCAACCTTAGAGGATTTTCTTCGGCTTCTTCTTGTCCAGACCACCACTAGTTTATCTGGCTGCCTGTTGAGGAAAAGGAAAAAAAAACGGTTTAAACTACAACAAAATCAATATGAGAACAATTTATATTAAAGCTCTTACAATACATAATGACATTCTTAGAAGATGCATCGTCTCTTAAAAATAGCTTATCTAAAAGCACTCTCAGCATCAGTGATTTGTGCCGGAAAACTAACGCCGTATTTACAGAAACGGGCTGTCCTCCACTCAGCACGCTAATGCCATCCTTCTCCACAGGGCACAGAAAGATTCAGCCCACGGTTCACTTCTGCACATCCAGCCTCTTTAAAGACACCTTTGAAAAAATCCAGCACCTGAAATAAACATCAATGCAAACTCTGGCTTGAATTTCTGAGCAGACAGATTGAAAAGGCTCTGCTAAGGAGCAATGCAAACAGGTGACTTCACGTTTTCATTCCCAGAGGACTGTTCTTCCTACTCAAATACCCCAAACAACAAGAGAATGAAGGACTACACTACTCATCCAAATCTCCTTGGATGACCGCAGACAGGTAAATCAGAGCATCCTCCACTTCTGCTCCAAAGGACAGGCTTGCTGAACCCCGGCAAGGCTCTCAAGCCATGGGTTGTCTGGTACTTGCAACACACACAGGTGTAAACTCCAACAAACTGCTTCCCCTTTAAATTTCTTAGGAGTCAGCTCCTGGTCAACAGCTGCAGCCGTTTTAGTTCCTCCTTATTATTTCTCCAACAGTCCCTCAGTGATTTCTGACATGGACCCAACCTCCAGCCTCATTTTTATTTTTACTTCTGTTTTGACCCCCGATCTGCTTCCCACACCGCGGCCCCCCTTTCCGGTCCTACTTCCAGGCCCACGACCCCTCTTCCGGAGGCTGCTGACCCCCCGTTCCGTGTTGCTTCCTGGCTGCTGACACAGCTGCCAGCAGCACGCCCGACTGCCAGTGGTGTTCAGCAGAGTCCACATCTCCATGTACAAGTGCCAGGGCAGGGACTCTGCCCGCATGAAACCGCTATGGTGATTTTTGACACACTGTGCTGTAATAACCCTGCATTTCTAAAGCCAACAGCACTGCCTGCCTCCTGGTAAAAAAAAAAAAAAAAAAAAAATCATGGTTGGGTGGGAGAAATATATGTTACAGAGAAAAAGTGAAGGGTTAATGAATGCTTTGAAGCATGTCATAAGACACATCCACATAAAATCCACACAAGTACTCAGAATTGCAGGGAAACTTCACAGCTGACTCTCCTCTAATAAAAAGCCGACTGATTTAACAGGCTGGGAGCTCGTCTGAAGTGCTCCCACCATATTACATACTTTCCTGTTGAGCTGTTCATCACTTCTGCAGGCTGCAATAAAACTAGCAGATCACCTACAACCTGCATTTAAATCCCACCAGAACTGAAGTTATACTGAAAAAAACAAACAAACAAAAAACAGACCAAGACCAGTTGCTGTGCATGGCACAAGGACACTGGTTTTTGTTTGCCATTCCTATGGCCTGCTTTAACATTTCTCACTTCACATTTCTCCCAAGATGAAGATGAGATAATCTTCTCCATTTTTAATTCTGTGATTTCATGGCTTTTTTAGGCCTGTTCTTTGGCTCTGCTTGTGGCTCTTGCTGTAAGACCCTGCTTGGCACTGAGCTCAGCCTGTTGCACTCTGACAGCTGCTCATCCACCTGGTGCATAAGCTGCATTCGGCTCTCACCTGCCTGCGTGCAGCCTCAGCAGCTCCAGTGGAAGCTGGGGTTGTGTCACCAAGAAAAGAAATACCCCCAGGCAATTCCCCTGAAGCTAAGCCATGCAAACCTCTAGTCTGTGGTGAACATCTTTCTTCTGGAGTTGTTTCACTCTGCACTTTAAAGCTGACTTGTTCTCAGTTTAGGTATCAGCTTATGAAGCAAATTTAGCTTCACCTTGACTCACTCAGCGCTTGCCTCTGAGCACAAAATAATGCCAAAAACAATAGCAGGGAGGAAAACAAACAAACACCTGCATTTCTGCATTTCTGCAGTGCCAGTGGCTGCTGCAGGGATGACCCTCACTGTAAGCACAAGGCTGTGGCCCAGGCGCCACACAAAGGCAGCCTTTCCGTGTTTTCAGGATCTACCAACACACGGTGGAGCATTACGCAGTAAGAACTGAGTCACGGAGAAAGCCTGCCCAGCTCCTCCCCACCCTTCACCTGCCCCACAGCAAGCTCCTCACACAGGCGAGGTTTGATCCAGAGGACGGTCAGAGGGAGAAGGAAGGCTGTGCCAAATGCTACCCAGATACCTCAAAATAAAATAAAATAAAAAAACACACACACAAGTTTTTTAGCAGAGTAACAGTTTAAGTAGCATAAAACAATTGCCAGTGTTGACAAGCTCCAGAGCAGGCAGCTTCAAGGTCTGGATATAAAACAGCCAGAGATGGACAGTAAAGCATGGGCAGTCCTCTTCTGTGACACTGGCATGTGTGTGTCCCAGGCTGGTAACTGGTCATGCCTTCAGTTCTTTCATCTCCTTTTGAACCATGCCATCGCTCTGTTTTACACAGGCTGACAGACAGCTGGTGCTTCAGCACAGCTCTCGGGTGGGAGCTGTCACACACACAAGATTGGATTTACTTTCCAATTCTGAAGAACTCCCTCTGCCAGGAATGAAATATATATACACACTAGCATGAAAAAAGGCAGCCAGAGACTCTCACATGAAGAAGACGAGCCATGCTGATAGGAGAGCAGCAGCACCACTCGTTCCCCTAGGCTCTTCCTGCAGCGTATTTATTTTGTTAAGTGCTGAGTACACTTTGCTCCTTCAGCTCAAAGTATTTGAGAAATCCACATCCAGAGGCGCTCATAATATGGAGACATAAAAAAATGGCAAAAGAGGAACAGGGAGAGGAGGGTAGAAAATATCCCAAAAGATGCTAGGAATTGGCCAAAACCAAGTTTGCTCATTTAAAACACCGCAGTGATATTTCATTCTCCAGACATCTCCCCTCCTGCACACCACAAACCTGGGCTGCTCATTAACCAACAGAACAAGCAAATAAAGCTCTCTCCAAAGAGGGACTGAAGATCAGATTTTTATAAGTGTACTTTGTAAACTCAGAAATCGTTCTGAATACAAAATCCATTATGCTGCAAGCTGAACAAATACCAACAGTCAGCTATAAAAAAAAATTAATTTCCTGTACTGCATAAGCAATGTTTTTCTCTCCTTCAAACCCATCGGCTTTCAGATAGCCACTGAGCTCCAGCAAAGCCAGGGTGCTTAAGGTGAAGAATAACACACTGCCAACACTACGGAGATGGGGTTGGGGCAGGGGAGAGAACAGAGTTTGAGCTGAACTGCCACATCTCACGCTGAAGAACCACTTCAACCAGTGCAACAGCAGCAGCCCTCCAGCGGGAGCCGTGCCTGGCTGCTGCTCTGCGCTCACCCCACTCGGGCACCAGGAGGGAGCTGTGAGCAGAGGGGCAGCTGGCATTGCATGGCCGAAAGCATGGGGTCACCGGCAGGTAGCAAAGGGCTGCCGTAAGCTTGTACGTGCTATCTGCTCTTTTTTGCATGATTCGCAACAAGAACCGGTTCCTGAAGAAAGGAAATGTACAGTGATACTGTATTATTCACAAGCAATACATCAAAGTTACTCAGCAAAACAATAGGGAAGATTAAGATTTCAAAACCTGTGGCTCAGGAAAAAAGCTGTGTCATTGCCCTACAAACTAATAAAATGAGATTAAAAATACAGATTAAACAGAACATCTAGAATTTAAAAGCGTGTCTGCTTTTCCTGTCAGATGTAAGCTGTGATTCTGCTGTCTTCAATTCTCCCATTAAAACATCTAAGAAAAAAAAAAATTAAGGCGAAACACTAGAACCAGGCTTCTCCGTATTCACAATTACTTAATAAAACACTAAAAACATCCCACAGACCGGAAAGAGCGCTGTCATCCGACCACCACCTTATGGGCCACAAATTGCCCCAGCTGAAATGGAGGCTGTGCAAGAGTCAAGGTCTTCTGGGCTTTGCTGTGACCATTCCAGGAAATGCTTGGCATTGATATCTTGATTACAGAGCTCTCAAAATATCATTTGTGAGAGAAGGACATAGAAGGTATTAGCCTGCTGTTAGCTCTTGTTCCGTGAATCTTTTAGCAGAAGCAGATAACATTAACCAGGAAGGATGTGCATTGCCACTAAGCCTGCTGCTTGACAGCAAAAAGCCGCACAAGAGTCATGTCCAGCGTCTGCTGTCAGAAGACCTGCAAGTTCACCCAGCCTTATTGTGGCCGGGCAGCCAAGGGCAGACCCAGCCAGCAACAGCCTCTCCTTCGAAGACGGCCAATGCAAACAAGTGTTTGTCTGGAACAAGGTATCATGGCATTTAACAGCACCCAGCCATCCTGCAGCGCATGAAGTGCCTTCCCTGGGCTGCACGGACACCCAGCCTGTGTGTTTGCTTGGGCACCCAGCTGCCCACACTGGGTGCAGGGGGAGCTAGTTTTCTCTCACCGTGTTTGATCAGAGCTGCATTAATCGTTACAGGCTGCTGGATTACTCTTGTGAAGCAAGCATAAAAGGGTATAATTAACAAGAGAAGCAGCAGCGTTGGCACAACAGCGTGCAAATGCACCTATTGAAGGAGAAAAATAATTACTCGAGGACTGCAGTCAAGCTACTTCTGATAAGAACCTTTTTTCCAACCTTTGTCCCTCCACATTGCGCACACCAGCATGACATGCGAGGATCTCACAAGGAACCAACCCTCCCCTCCCTCCCCACCATCAGTTTTCTACCTGACTGCTGGAATGCCCTCAAGGGTCCTTGAAGGCCTCTGAAAAATAAACGTAATCAGCTCTGCACCGCTGTTAATTCAGGATGAATGCGTCTTTTTCTTCATTTGACACATAATTACCTCGGAAAGCTCCCTTTGCAGTGCAGCCTTCTGCACTGGGACCTGTACTCCACTGTGTGTTACCACCAGACAAGGCACTGATCAAGCAACAGCCTTCCGTGAGCTTTGTATTAAGCGTCTTCCTTCGAAATTTCCTGCTGGCCACAACCAATGAAATTCCACAGCTGCCTACAGCTATGGCCAGCCCAGCCAAGCCACCAGCAATGCTTTAAGCAGACCTGGAGACGCTGGGAAGAATGAGGTCACGTGCTGATGCATTTGCCAAATTAGCCCTGCTACGGAGCAAAGGTACAGCACTGACTGCAGCAGTCAGAAGCCTTGGGAAGAAAATAAAACGCCATGCAGACAAAGCCTACCTGAGCTACATTCAGGATGAGGCACACTGCATGGCGAAGCTCTGTGTTTCAGGATTGGGTATTTTATCAGGATAGGTGTATTTTTTCAAAACAACACAGCTTTTCTCAAGGGAATTTCATACTGCAGAACACAGAGAGTGACCCTTCAGAAAGTATTTCCTTCGCTGCCCCGTCTGCATTAGGCAGCCACGTAGCACAACAATGCATACAGCCCACCACAGCAGAGCCTGTGAGCGCTCTCCACCGCAGCAACGTGTGTGCATTATTGAGAAGGTGCTGGACATGTTATCCCTTCTGATCTGAAGCATCACAGACACAGATGCTAGACGTGTTCTCATAATAGGAAGTGCAAGAATCACAACTACAATGAAAATGTTTGACACCTCGTGCCTGAATCCAACTGCAGCCCAACCAAAATAAATGCCTACAGTAGACAATACGCTTCTGCATGAAGCTTCTTGGTATACCTCCATCGATTTTAATCAAATCCCATCAAAAAACAGATCCTCTTTCATTTTGACTTTTTTCTTTTTATTTTTCCTGCCTTTATTTCTTACAAGTAGCATTCCAACAGAAGGCTTTTCTGTTTTTCAGTCTAGAAACAGGAGAGGAAAAAAAAAAAAAAAGTGTTTCTGTAATTCATGCAGACCAGAAGAAAAGTGGGTACAGTTCACCAAAACCACAGCGTGAGAAAGCTGAACTACTCACAGTATTACCTTCTTCTGCCTCTAATTTGTCTAAAACAGTTTTAAGAGGGATTCTTCACAGCCTGCAGTTACAGACAAGGATGACCTCTGTTGTTCGTACTGCTGGGCGAGATCCACCTGCACAAACTGACACAAGAATGAAGGGCTGCACCCTGTGGTCTGCCAGCAACGCCCCGTTCCAATGGTCACCTTAGGACTCTGACAAAAGCCCCAAACATTTGCATTAATGCCTCCATCTTCCTCCTCTCCTCGCAACCCATGGACTCATCCTGAGGAAGACCACAGTGCCAGGGGTACAGGTGTGGGTACATCTTCTGAAGCTCCCTTCTAACCCAACACCACCAGGGCTTTCTTGTTTGTTTGGCTTTATAAGGCCTTGTTTTGGATACACAATACAACTTCTGTATTTTGGAGATGCCGAGAAATTGTGAATCCTCCACAGGTTTCTAAGAAGGCAGCAGGTGCAGAATGGCACCAGCATTTAGGGTGTCACATCACCCACTCCAGGTGCACAGGTGACGGAACCAAGATGCTCACACAGCCAACAGAAGAACGCCAATACCTACCAAGAGCAAAGGCACACAGCAGCCTGACATCTGACAGCATCTGACAGCTTGAGACATAGGAGCCGTCCTGCCATGTCCAGGATGGAACTGGAGGATAAACCCACTGCAGCCACCCCGAAGACCTCAGCAGCAGCCACAGCTTCAGGACACCATGGAGAAACGTGGAACCTTGCCATTAAGCTGGGGCTCCAGATGATGTTGCATGCCTGTGTGCTATGCCAACCTGAAAACCCCGGAAGCCTCACCACACCTTGTGTGTGCCACGCTTAGCAACACCTTCAGGAGGCAAAAATTGAGATAAGCCAACATCATACATTTTGCAGCAGTAAGTTACATGTGGACAGTGATCAGAGTTAAAGCAATGATTCTCCTGCACAGTGAAAAAGAAAAGCATTAATTACCACATACAAAATTGTTGCATATTCCATGTGGTTTCAGAGGAACTGGAGTAGGCCATTAGAAACTGCCACCATCATTGCCCACGAGACACCCAAACTCATGTCAGTGGCCTCCCGAGAACTGCTCTGAGATGGCACGGCCACGAGAAGAGGAGAAATTATTTGCAAGTGTTTACAGCTACATAACTCATGAAAAGACTGCAAATTCAGAACAACAACTTGTCTTCCTGCTCAAGCTGTTCAATCACGTTGTCACATGGCTTCCAAGCTGCCTCCAAAGCAGCAGTTCACACCTCGGATTACAGAAGTCCAACTCAAAAGCAGCACCGCTTCTATTTATGTGTCACCATTTTCCTCATCTAGAGTTGTACATCCACTGAAGTCTGACAACGTGAATAATTTTTAGGAACTTAAAGTGGCTGAGCCTTCTAATTGATGCCCTCCAAGTCACACCCCTGGCTCACATCCAGCAGCAAGTACTGGCTAAGAAAAACTGCATGTTAGCAACCAAGCAAATCCTCCTGCCAACACTAGGGCTGGGTATGGTAAACAAAACAAAAAGCAGAATATTTTCCTAAGTTTAAGACCTCTTTCTGTTCTGAAACACAGCAATACCGCTAGCACCGACTGCTCCCAGGCCCCGCGCCAAGGCCCTTGCCACCCATCACACACAAGGTTTGTCAGGGCAGGCTAAGCACGTCAGCCACAATGCTGCCCCCCTCCTTCTTCCCAAGGTGGGCACTACGCACACAGGAACCAAGAACGCCCAACTCTATCCCCTCCTCACCCTAAGGCGTATGCCTGACTCTGCTGTGGCCCGCTAGCTGCTCAGTAAGCTGATGGATCTTCGCATGGGGCAGCTGTAACATAACGTCTGCAGCTGCAGAAGAGACTCCTGGATGCTGTCCAGGATTTTTATTGAGTGGATTTGATGTCTTGCAGGCTGGATTCCAGTCTTGTACCATTAAATGAGGCAAAGGGATAAAGAGACAGAGCCCCTCTATCCCATAGAGCACATGGCTTAAAAGATTAAATAATTTTGTCTCACCCTAGCCTTCAATTTTATTCTAATTTAAAAATTTTTATCTGTAAACACAAATGTGTTTGCTGTGAAAAGCTGCTCTCCTTGGAAGCAGAAATGTGAACAGGAAGAGAAGCCAGCTTGGTTCCTGGAGCAAAACGCTTAATCTCCCCCACTCCAAGGAAGGGACACAGCCTCTCCAACGCTGAGACACCCAGCGGAAGGCAGCAACCTCCCAACAGGTCATGTGCTGTGGGATAAGGCACTAAGTGAGGACAAAGAAAGAAAAATCATGATTTAATGTTTTTAGAAGGGTATTACAGTAAATGAAATGAAGATGAAGTTAAACCGTCAAATCTCACATCAGAGTTTGGATGCATTTGCCTAATTAGGACCAAAGAAGCCTAATGAATAAAGACCTACTCTATAAACTAACTGTCAAGGGAATGGGAATCAATTTCAGTAGCCCAGTGGTACACACAGAGCACTGAGGGGGGAAAAACAGTTATGTGCAGCGTCATCAACACAGACAATAGCGACGCGTGGGCGCCCAGGCTCCTTGGGCTCTGCAAAATCACATTTTCCACATATTTCAGCAGGCTTGATACAAAATGCACTCTTCATCTTTAAAACAAGCAAGGCTTACAAGCTGAAGCCTACGAAATTTTAACATACTTGGTTGCAGAGCACTCAGCCTGGACATCAGCCCTCACTGGCTGGCACTGTGTGCAGTGTGAGCCCCTGCTCCATTGCAGGCGAGCAGGCCGCAGAGGAGTGCTCGGAACAGCACGGCCATGCCACCGTGGCGGAGAGAGAACCTCCCGAGTGCGAGCGCTGTTAGCAGCACTCCTCAGCGCATCCAGTTTCTGAGCACAGACAAGACCTTACACAGAACACTTACCTCAGCTTGGTCTTCTCACTTAACCTTGCCTCCTGGGCTCTGACAGATGAGCTCTGGCCTCGCTAGCTCTTGTGGCTCAACACCTGGCTGCTGAGCAGCGATGGCTCCTTCCTGGTGGGTTTCCTCCCCCCACCACCCAATGGACAAAGGCAGTGCCACGTAAGACCCCAAGGGGTTCAGAGACCGCTGCCACCCCACGAGCAAGGCCTGTCCTCGACAGCAGGTGGGCAGAGGCAGCACAGCAGCAGCTGGAGCTGGCAGGGCCAGCCATGGACATGCCGTCATGTTGGGCACTAGGGCCGGGCAGCCCCAGGATCTGAAGAGGGATGCCAGCTCCCTCTCCTCCTCAGGATCACTCTCCCTTTCCCTCTGACCTCTCCCAAGAAACGGATGGGCACCATGTGTGCCCAAGGAGCTTCCAGCTGGAACACTCAAAGCAGAGGAGGCAGGTTCAACCAACCACTGACAAAGTACCCGTAAGGTGAAGACGACACACGGCTAGCTCGATTATACAAATAACACCATTTCACGGAGACTAGGTGCCCACGCTTTTACCTTCTGGCTTTGAAGCACCTGACTTCTGTATAGCCCTGGTGGTGAAGCATCAACCAGCCCCCACGTGGCAGCCGTGGGGAGGCTGCAGCAGGAGCTCTGCCCATCTGACCCAGAGTGCTCCTTGAGTTCCACCCCAAATATTTCAAATTTCTCACCTGCCACCCTCTCTCTCTCTCCTTGCACTACAAGTCACAGGACAGATATGCTGGAAGAACAAACAAGCAAAATAACAGCAGCAAGTGCCCTGTGTAGAGATGTTGGAATTTTGTAAGGGTAGGAAGCAAAGTGTTACTTTACCCCCAACAGTCACATGCCCTCTCCACAAGCAGTAGTTATTGGGAATGGCGTTGTGGACGGGACATGAAAGAAAAAGCTATCACCTGAAATCCAAGCAGAAGACAAATCGGAGAATAAATTCTGCAGGTGAAAGAAATTCCAATTCTAATCCAGCCTGCGTCTGTATGTACTGAAGTCACCAAGCTTAAGCAGAACATTCCCCCAGCTCTGATCGTATCGCCATACGGATAGGCCTGCATCCTGGTGTGCAGCTGCTGCCTTGCGCTGAGCTCCATCCCACCTGCCCGAGACCCAGAAGTCTTCGCAGAGCTTACTGAGCTCTTCTCCTTTATTTGGTGCTACGGTTTCTACACAGGCACCTCTGTATTTCTGAAGCACTGTGGTTTGAACTGTCAACCTGTCACAAGTGTTTGCAAGCAGCTCTGACACATACAGCGCAGATCCCCTGAATTCCTGCCCTGAAGTAATCAGCGTGCAGCCTTTCAAGTGCAATTACATGCTTCAGGAATCCCTCACCTCCACTGAGGAGCAGCTTGGTCCTTATGGTTACTGCCATTTTCTAATACATCACCACCACTGGAAACAACGTTAGAAACTTCGGTCCAGAGAGGATGTACTGGAATCCCAGTACAAATTACTTCTCTCCCCTCATCCTGGCCGTCACCCATTACACACACTCTTCTCATAACTCCAAGTCACTCCAAGAAAAGCAGAAAACCAAGGCCCCTCCCCACAGCAAAAAGCTTGCTGCAGGCCCTGCACCAGACTGCAGCAGCAGCAGAGCTGTGGGGCCACAGAATTTGCTTGCAAAGAAATCCTCAGTGCTGGACAGCTATTTCTGCACAGCAAGGTGCCGCCTTGGTTGCCTTCCACCAGTAGCACAGACTGGGGAGAGCTGCTACCTCCCAGCCCTTCACAGCAGCCATAAATCCTGCCTGTAAGTAATTGTGGTCATCAAGCTGCAGGACAGCTGACGGAAGATGATTTGTGCGTGCAAATTAGGGAGCGATAGCAAAGACAACTTGTCTGCAGTTACAAGGGAAGCTGAAAGAAAGTGGAAGAAAGCCTGACACCACGGCTTTCTGGCTTGTGCTGTTTTCACAGCCAGACCACTGACTCTAACAAACTGAGAAGCTAAGAAGACTTTGTCCCTGCTCCAAAAATCAAAGATATCTGTATAGGAAAAACTGCACAGAACTTACCACGCCTATTCTGACAAACAAGGGTGCTGAACTGACTGAGCTAGAACTATTTATGTAAGGAACAAAAATAACTTCTACTACTCCTTTTAGCAACTGCAAACCTATATAGCCCTCCAAGTTCCAGTACTTCCAGCAATAACACACAGCTTTTGGCTACCTGTGGGTAGAGAGCCCGCACATGCAATTTCTTTGCTAGCTTGCCTAGGGATAGAAAAAGATAAAACTCCCACAGCTAACACATGTACAAAACCCGTTTCCCAAGCTCAAATTGAGAGATAAATCATACTTTGACACAATAATTAGCTCAAAAATGTTATAAATGTCCTTATCCTCCTGTAGCCATGTATAAATGCATTAAATCATAAAAGCACGTATGTACTTCTTCTGCATGTGCTGCGTTGCCACCTGTAGGGGAACAAGTTGCACAGAGACCTGGTACAGAAGACAGAACAACAGGGTAGGACAGTGCAAAGACACAGGAACTTGAACTGGGAGAAACTACATCAGGGAAGGCCATACACACACTGCAGTTCTATTACAAAGCTACAAACATTCCTTTGAATAGAAAAGGCAACAAAAGAGCAGCTTTCAAATGCTTTCGGAGGCTTTGTTTTTGTTCTTCTAAACATCATATGCTATTAATACCCAGACTTTCCCTACCCGTGTCTTAGAGGCACAAAAAATGTAAAATACACTGTTTGCATTTACCACAGAAATGGAACACTTCAACTTTAGATTTCCTTGTTAACAGTATAATTATTACTATCACTACCCCCACAGAAAACGGTTTGGAAAGAATTGTGACTCCTATGAATTACTGAAGGGAAGCATTAGGACCTGTGCTTGTGCAGAGCACAATGTGGTTTGAATTCAGGCCGTTAGCAGCACCACAGCACACAGCGGTGACTCAGCTCCTGCCCAGCCCTACGGGTTGCACACCTGTTTGTAAGGGTTCACGCTCAGAAATCTGAATACAGGTGGGGTTCTTCTCCCTTCACATGAACAGAGGCTCAGCAATGTTTTGGTAATCAAGGATTGCTCAGGACAGTCTTTGTGACAATGAAATTACTTCAGCCAGGGAAGCAGCTCTGAACTGGAACAGATGTTCTGGTACAACTGGAAACATACGCACGTTGTATTGCCACAGCAGCGCTTAAAGAGACTGTTTGCATGAAAATGTCTCTGGGTAAGGTACTTCTGTGCTGCTCCCTCCTGCCTATAGGAAGAATAGGTGCTGCATGACATTGACTGCAAAGGCACAGTAAAACAGGCGAGCTACTGCATATAGATGAGCTCCGAGCACACGTGTGTATATTGCTTGTTCAGCAAAATCAAGTCTGAAAGCTCGACAAGACAAAGAAATCCAGGTTTAAGGTGGAATGTCACAAGGACTGCACATCGCTGGGGTCAGCGAACCTCCCTGTGTAACACATAAACCCGATGGCAGCTGAAAGGAATTGCACCCAAGAGAAGGTTGAAGTCCTGGGCTGGGCATTGCAATGTATTTACTGATATTTACTGTTTTAGCATCATTTAATCTGCCAGCAGCACAGCACATGGCCGTAAAGCAGCGGGAGATTTCTAGCTGAGAGCCTCCCAGAACACACATGGTGGACGGCATCTGTGAGCTGATCTGTCCATTCTACACACGGGGGACAGGCTTCTGTCACATGTTACCAGCGTCCTGCCTGTAACCTCTGTTTTGCTGCAAGGGACATCCAACGTAAAGAGGAATCCAGGACCCCACAGTGAAACGCATGCTAACCAAGGAGATGATGCCGGCAGAAACGCAAGAAGGCCCTATGGCTGTTCTCAGAAATATTCTTGCTTTACCCACGGGCTGCCTGTCTTTAGATCACTGGTTCTGTGCCTCCAGACCAACAGCATTTGCCTTGCCTACCCCACACAGGCAGAGCAGCAGACTCTGCCCTACCCCACCAGCTCAGCTCACCCCTTCCACCCCTGAACAACACCACAACAAGCAGACATGCCACGTACAAAGCAGCAAGGCCGACCACTTCTGAAGGCAGCAAGTGAGGAAAGAGAACCTGCAGAACACCTGTGGCAAACCCAGCCAAGCCTCCTCTGTGCCCCCCTCTCCACAGCACCAAAGGAAGAGGAGGGCAGAAAGCCCCTTCTGTGAGGGAACAAGGCAGCAGGTTCCTCCTTCCCCAGGCCTTCGTGGGGCTTTGTCAGCCGTACAGGATATGGACAGCTCTCACAACAAGGTGGGCATAAAGAAGTTCAGGTGGATTGCAGCCTTTCTATATCAAGAGTAGCTCAAGCTTATTTTTTCCCAAATTACAATTTGTTGACTGTACTGCTAATTGCAAATCAAGCACGCACCCCCCTTTTTACAGTTGTTGCTAAAACAAGTATTTTTTTCCGTAAACACTTCCCTAAAATTTATTTCAGACAAATTTATTCTGCTTACTGCAGTCAGCACTTTTTCCAGGAGGAAACAGGGTTTGTGCACTGTCAGTACTTTACCAGGGTCCGCTCCAGACAAGAGGGCTGAACCCACAGTGAAGAACTGCTGTGTTCCTGTGTGCTGCACGTGGCAGTAGGAAAGGAGACAAAGGATGGCACCGCCACCTGCAGCGGCACAGAGCCACGCTGCTGGCACCAAGGGCAGGTGGGATCAACACCACGCCCCATGCAAGGTGAAACACAGACATGCCTAGTTTTATTGCTCTTTTTTTTTTTTTTTTTTTTAAACTGGACAGTTTTACAGGCAGGGACTCAAGCACTAGATGTTGACAGCTCTGATGGTACAGGTGCTCGCACACGATCTGCTCAGCTCTCTGTCAGGAAATCCCACAGTTACATCAGCCACTACGAGAAGTCTGGGCATTAAGATTACTCTTGGATATTTTGCAGTTTGGGATTTGACTTTTTTTCCCTTCCCATTTACCATATGAAAAAAAAGAAATCCATTGGAAAGAAAATAAGTTCAGTATTGTTTTAAAATTGTCTGTTTTGGTATTCTGAAAGGGCATACAGAGGCACTAGAGCTCAAAGCAGCTATCTAAAAGGTGGAATGGGAACGATTTTAGCAAAAAANAAAAAAAAAAAAAAAAAAAAAAAAGAGAGAATTGAAAAGCAAAGCCTACTCCCACAAGAGCTCCCTCTTCTACACATACAAATCCCAGTAACCAGGGGTGAAAGCATCAGCACCACACGCATTTAAAATAAAGGATCTTTCAAAAAGCAGTAAACAGGAGTGTCCTAAATACACCGCAGCTAGATTCCTTTGCTTTTTGTGGTAAGAGAGGAAGTGGTGAAAAAAGGGTCAGGACTTTCCCATTCCTAAAATTTTCTTGCATGTCAAAGATAAAAGAATGCAAGGGGAAGTTTTATGAATATCCATTTGCCGGGCTTGAAAGAAATGTATTCCAAGTACTCTATCCAGTTAAGAACTGCATTCAAGAGAAAAGGAACTCAAAAACCTTGCTCTCTTGCAAGCTTTTCCACAGCCTCAACAGCTGCCATTCGGCTACCTATGGGAAAAGACAAAGCACCAAATCATTTTTCCAGGAGATGGGAGGTACAACCAGAAGGAAACCACACGCACACAGGTGAGAACGAGACTCACCCACCCTGACTCAGCACCAGGGCTCCAGAGCCACGAATGTCAGGTGTTAGCAGCAGCAGCTGTCGAGGTTAAGCCCTCTGCTAACAAACTGCAGATAAATCAGCAACAGGTTGGTTTGCACATGTACCGGCTGCTGAGTTAGATCTTTGCTGGAAAAGAGAATTAAGCTGTTTTGACAGCTCTTTTCTGCTTTTTTAAGTCTCCTCCTCGTGTACTGCCATAAACAAAGGGATTCAGAGTTTACTTAATGAGCAGTCACTGAAAGTAAAGGAAGTTCACAATGCATGCTGAGTGGCAGTGCACCGTGTGCTGCCAACTGCATTCAGAGGTCCAGATCCCCAATTACTTGTTTAATGTGGCTTTTGGTATCAACAGTACCAGCCACACAAACACATTTTCAGGGCAGCTGGGAGGGGAAAGTCAGCTCACAACACTGGATTTAAAAGCACAGGCACCACTATGTGAGCCTCAGCCCTGAAAAAAGGCCACGATGGCCATGGTCTTTGGGCACCAGACAGTGACATGTCCAATGCACAGCCCAGAGCGGACTCTGAGCATGTCTGCCTGGGCTCAGTGCCAGGTGGGGATGAGCACACGCTCCTCGCAAGGCTGCATACCCTCCAGAACACAGGGCTCCATCCTGCAGCCCCAGGAACCCTGCCACCAGGCAGCAGCCAGGACACGAGCGCTGCTGCCTGGGCATGGAGAGGTGCTTGTGGAGGCAGCACTGGGGAATGAGGGCAGCAAGGCGGGTCATGGTCATGCGTGGGTCAACACTGAGGTGACGCAGTGGAGTCTTAGAAGGCCACCATGTGTTTTAAGCCAGGTGTCCCTGGAACTGCAAATGATTCTGCCCTTGCGCTGTTTGGTTAGCACCAAAGCGATTTTTCAAAGCGTATTTATTAAAAAAGATCAAATCTGCTCATGTGCTGCTTTGATACAGCAGCTCACCCACAGCAACACCCACACAATGACTGCAGGAGACTGAGTGTGCACATGAAATAAAACCCAAAGCCAGTTTATGCTAAAATTAATACACACAGCCACAGAGATCACAGTCCAGCAGCTGCAGACAGTTAAGCAGCTGCCGAGCCTAGCCATAGCTTCGCAGTAATCCTCAAGAAAGACTCCTTAAATAATAATAAAGTAAAACAGAAATAAAGAAGGACCCACAATAAGAAGTCTCCACCACAAAGAAAGCCCCAACAGGCAAACAAGAGGAAGCTCCGTGCTGCTCATCTTTGCAGGATCACAGGCAGCTGGAAACAGCAGTCCAGAAGGGCTCTCAATCCTGATTCAGCCAAAAAGCTCGCACGTTGGACGCCCTGCAACAACGGTGCTGGGCCCTGAGCCGAGGCTCTTTGAGATGCCACTTCCTGCAGCCGTGGCTGAGCTCAGCCTGCCAGCAGCAAAACGCACAGCTGCATTTGGGCAGCAGGAGGGAGCTGCACACGCTCCCCAGCTGCTGCAGGCCTCAGCTCACCCTACAAATCCGAAGCAACGGCGCTGGCAGCCCATGCTAACACAGCAGGCTGCTCGCCGTGCCCCCACGGGGCACCTCTGCTTCAGGGCATGGAAACACAGCAGAAGGATCCTGATACGGGGCATCAACATCTCAGCGCCGCTCCTGGACACAGAACGCCTCGTGAGGCAGAGCCCTAGCCACCAGCAATAGTAGCTGTGTTTCTGCTAATTTTAGCTCACGCTTCACCCGCAGTTCCCAAGTCCATGCAACGCCTTTCCAGGTGCCAAAAGCCACAAGTATCCTATACCTCAGCTGCCAAAACACACAGCTCCTCAGCCGAGGGGGTCTGATGCACTGACATGAACCACAAGCAGAAATACATTTGTCAAATACAGATGAGAGGAAGAAAACAAGGCCTGCTTTATTTACCCTACTGCCGCAGAACAAAAGTTCAGCCGAGCAGTTCCTGCGTTTCGGAGCCCCACGCAGAGGCCGCTCCGGAGGTCCCGCAGCGGGCTGCCTGCCAGGGCCAGCGCCTGCCCCGGGGAGCGGCGGCAGAGGAGCAGGGGACACCGTGCACCTCGCACCATCCCCTCGGGGGGAGCAGGGAAGGAAGCAAACACCCCCCGCTCCCATACAGCCACCCCAGCAGAATGCTTTCACTGGGGAACTGAAGGGTTTGTTTTATGAGAGCTTCCTCAGATTTAGCCAACCTTACCAGCCTCCTCCTCCCCTTATTCACTCCAAGCTGTCAAAGGGCTTCAGCTCTCTCCAACCAATTAAAAACTAATTGAAGTAACAGACTGGCACCATACAGAATGAGCCTGAAGCCTCGGCTCAGCTGAGGCCTACAGAATGTCAGAATATTTCATTTTATTTAACCACATAACACTGAAAGAGCTGAAAAGAGCATTCACAGCAACCTTCGTTCCAGCTCCCATCCACTGGGTTCAAGGGAACAGCGCACGTACTGCACCGCATGCGTGCGACAGCGCCCGCGGGAACGGGGCCAGGCTGCACGTATTTGTGAGGCTCTGTGAGAAGTTCAGCACACGCACACAGCTCCTCTCTCAAAAATAAAGCCGTGTTAGAACTCCAAGCAGGGCATTTTATTTATTCAAGGAGACGTCCTCATCCCTTTAAGTGAGTGAATGACAGGCCATTAAGATGGATTTGCCTACACTTGGCTAAAACCTAATCTCTTTTGCTTTAGACAGTTATTTCTGTTATTGTTAGGACAGTAAACTAAGTCACAGAGCTTCTGGAAAGAATTCTGTCTCTCAAAGACAAAACTCTGAACAAGTATTTATGATAAATTTGAGTCTTTCCACATCAGAAAAAAAGCTTTGTGCCTGGTTCTACCAATGAGTTCTTCTAGGAACTGCGTGCAGGGCTCCCAATCCTCCCAAAGGGCTGCTGCAAATAGAAAATGGGTGTAAAGGTGCAGCACTAATGATCTGAGGAAGTCAGCAGGAAAGACCTGACATACACCCATACCCTTGCTATCAAAAAGGTCTTCACCACATAACATGCAGCCAACAACTCAGATGAGAAATCCCCAACGTGCAGTCCGTGGCACAGACACGAGGATATAAAGGGGTCAGGGGGGCAGCTCAGCAAGGTAGGGAATGAAAGAAGTCAGGAGCGGATCTGGACTTCTGAAGCTAAAGGTTTTCTTCCAGGCATCCAGAGGAGAGAGATGCAAGCTGCCAGTTTGCATATGGAAAGTAAGTGTGCTTTCGTGTCTGCAGGAAGAAAGGGACAAGACTGACCTCTAAGGCATCTGATAGTGATTGTTTGGGAAGGGTAAGTTTGATAAAACTGGAAATGAAAGAAGAAAACAGTGAAGTGTGTTTGCAGATGGGGATTATTTAGTGTGGAATCAGAGGTCTAAATCAAGAGCATGAGGACTGAGTATATTTCAACTGAGAAGGAGAAAATTATTAGAAAAGTTAGACTGATATTAGTTTAATAATTAATTGAGAAGGAGAAAAGAAGCTAAACACCAGGAAAAAGTGCCTGATGCTTTCTGTGCTCCTGCTGTACTTGTCATGGTACACCTACATGGCTGCCACGTCAATGCAAATGCCACCACAAACTCTGAAGAGCAAGTCCATGACAAAAAACACAGGCTTCAGGAAAAACAGATCCCAGTTCCTGCACCCCTCTGCAACTGTATCTCCTTCTGTCACAGGTTTCCACCTGATTATCCTTGGTACCTAAAAGCACTCCGTTGGGCACACAACTCCCCCTCCACGGCTCTGCAAGGCAAGACAATGAACTGGGCCATTTGGCCGCCCCACCCCGAGCAAGCGAGGACTGCTACCACCATCAGTTAGCCACGGCCTTCAGCACTGCAGCCCTTGCTGGGAAGCAGGGACCAGAAGGCAGGCAGACTGGTGTGAACTGAGGAATCTCAAAAGGCTCATTTCTCTCCATGCGCAGTGCGTGCCAAATCTTGAAATTCCTGCAGCATCCAGTTATGAAACTACAATAGAAGAGAGAAACAGATGGCTAAAGCCTCTAGGAAAAAAAAAGATTAAGCATTACTTCATTGGTAAAAGAGAAAGATGTGTATTTGAACATACAGAACCTGCTTCAGACCATACCTAATTGATATAAAAATAGGTGGCTTTGTGGAGGAAGTGCTGCCTGTCTTCAGGTAAGGCAGCATGTAAGAGAAGTTTAACCCTTTTAGAACAGCACAGCTCATTATATCCTTAAGCATGATTTAAAAGCAAAGCAGTTCACACAGATGACGGCAGGCATTGTACACACTGTAAAAAGTAACATATTTCTTTAGCTCTAAAGCGACTGGAGGATGGCAAATCCTACAGAAAAGCCTCGTGGCGTTACATGTGTCCAGTGGTTTTAAGCAGCACCTTCACCCAGATGAGCAGCTTTCCTGCGCACAAAAACATGGACAACATGGACAACAACAAGCGAGGCCATACTGCACCTGAAAATCCTGTTGAACCCCTGACTTGCGAGACATCACACAGCACCAGAAGCTTCAGGAGCCCCATAACCAGCTCGCACTGCCCCAGGTCCAAGCACCAAAGTGGTCTCTGGTCTCAGGGTGCGATTCCTCCCGTGAGGCTCTGCGTCCAGCCTGTTCCCCAGACAAGCCCTGGCTCAGACTGGTTTCTGTTTTGGGAGTTTTTCGGGTGTTCTTATTTACTTTTCTCTCCCCAGTGGGTCTGCGCTGAGGACAAGTACTACATTAACTCCCTCCTACCACGCACAGCTCCTCCAGGCCAGGACTGCAAGGCTGAGCGGAAAACCCTGAGCTGCCCCGGCTCACCCCAAGGGTAAGCAGAGGATGACACGCTCCTGCACTGCCAAGCAAGCGCCTTTCAGAAATCAAGTGCTTATATGATTAATGCAGGGCATGACGTTTTCGCAGTAGCAGGGCTCACTAATCCATATTAAAGACCCAGGCTGCATTTATTTCTTTCCATTTAGCAGAAGGCTCTCAATGAACTCACTGCTCAATTTTTCAGAGGTTCCAAGCAGCCACAGTAATTAGGGCTGGGTCAGAGGGAGCAGCCGGAATGCCACAGAAGCACCTTGGCTGGGCTAATTACCTGAAAATGAAGTTTTCTTAATGAAACAGTACCAGGCAGCCCATCACACTCCCCTCAAACACCAGCAATGAGAAGCAGCCATCTGCGAGCAGCTCCCTTACTCACCAACAAAACAACACTCAGAAATTACAGACAGCCAAGGGATTTTCAGCCTGTGCTGGAGAAATGCTGCTGTGTCTGGAGAGTGAAGGAGCAACATCAGAAGTGAAGGCAGCAACCTCCCCGCACAGACACTGCTCTTGTTTCTGGAGTTATTTTGAATGCTACGTTAAAAAAAAAAATCCAAGTCAACACAAGTTCAGAGGAGCCAAAACACATTACAGTCCACCAGAAATCCACCTGATGTTGTGACCTGTACACAACCAGTTACAAAAATACTCCACAAGTCATCCTCCGCAGAGTCAGAGAAATGGAAACCCACCAGCAGGCAGCAGCTCACACAGAGGCACGCAGCCCGCCTGAGCCACGCACAGCCTGCGCACACAAACACATCTCAGTTCAAGTGCATTTGCGACTGCATTGTTGTTTATTTTAAAACCTGAATGGGGTATTCTTCTCCTGCAGAAACACTGCATTATTAAAATGCCAGTATATTAAAATAACTTAGTGCTTACCACATGCTGATCAAAATACACTGCAGTGTGGGGCTACCAACACAGGCTGGAGCACTGGCACTTGGTATATACTAGGAGCGCTTCAGTAAGACAGAACATATGGAGCTCATTCCTCCACTGTAGCTTGCATGTTTAGAGAACATTCTCGCTAAGGCTCTCCAAACAGGAGGAAGCAGAACAGAAAGCCTATAATCAAATGACTGGGTGAGTGATGTTTCTCCCTATTGTTTTTTTTCCTAGAATTCATCCACATTTCACCACCATACTGCTGTTTCCTCACAACCAGTGCAAGCACTGAGCTAGCATGTACTATTTACATTAAAAAATGCAAAACGAGGATCCAGAGGAACAGCCTATGTTTTAAAAGTTAGCTGCATATCTGAGATTTTGAAAGGCTGTGTCACTGCTGAACACACAGGCGTTTTGCTAGGTGGTCACTCTAGTTTATGATCCAACAGTAAGCTAATTGTTTCTAAAATAACAAGATTGCTCACAAGAGAACTGTTGTGTGCAACTTTTTCTTAAGTCAAGTCAAAGTTAGCTGCAGATCCAATCTGAGTGTTCCCCTGCAGCATTCATGCTTCAGTGCTGAAGCACTGCAAATTCACAAGGAAGAAGTGAAAGTGAAAATGAGAGCCAAAAAAGACTCATCTCTGTAAAATAAACACATACATAAAGATTAAAAACCAATTACATGTTGTAAACACAGCTACTGAAATAAACCTGATAAACTCATTGCAGAACTCTTTGGCCTGAACTAGACAGTCAGCCACATGATAACCAGGACTGTCTCTTTCAACTTTTAAAGTGCTTTTATTCATAAGTTTGTTCTGTGAAAGAAAGCTCATCTTCCAAAACGATTCTGTTTCTTCATCATCTTTCAAGATGTGTTAGGCTAGAAGATACTTTGTTAAAAAAAAAATTTAACCTGGCAGCGCTCCTTTAAGGCAGAGCAGCGAGCAGCCCTCCAGGACATTTGACAGAGATTTCCCTCTCCCAGAGACAGAATTTAAATTTGTAGAGGCAATTACTCACAACCAGCGAAGGCCGCCAATGCAAGAGCCAGCCTTGCCAACAGGAGGACAGGCCAAGCATTAGAGGAGGCTGCAGCCTATCGCAAGGCAGCTGGAACATCTCCGGCCACGAGGGCTACAAAGCACTTCCTCCAACCCCTGGTACCACAGGCGCTCACTAATGCGCAGAACCATGACTGTAACGTCAATACTGTGAAAGCACAGAGGCGCGCTGGGGTGTCTGTGTAACAGAGATGTGCTAGCAGCCCCTGTGAAAGCTGTTCCCAGTCCTCCCCATCAGACGTACTTAAGTTACTTTGCACAGGAAGGAAGATGTGCCTGCGCCAGACCCACACAATTAACATCACCGCCGTCTAGTCAGCTCCAGAGCCATCCCACTGGACCACTTCTGCACGAAATTCCTGTCTGACTAAACAAATACCTTCAGACAACTCCCAAGAATCTCTCTTGCCTCTTCCCTTCGCATCTTTTAAAGGAAGGAGGAGAGACAAGACATCCTCAGGTAAAGTGGTCAAAATCAGAACGGGTACGTACCCCAGATTACAACAACAGCATGCTCAGGACCGATCACAAATGCCTCAGCCAGCCAAGGACAGTGTCAGCAAGGGATGTTCAGCTCCAAGAGTGAGCTGGAAGTCAGAAAAACCCCTTGGAAAACATCTAAATTATAAATGAATAAACAGCACTAGGCCACAGGTGTCGAGCTCATAAACACACTGTCCCATGTAATAATGTCAGTGGAGAGAAATCACAGTAGAGAACAAAACCAACAGGTCCGAGAAGAGCACGCAGCAAAACACTCAGGAGAGACGAGCACCCCACACAGCTGCTTCCACAACGGGCAAGCGAGGGAAAGACAGGCCAGGCACACACCAAACAACACAAACTGAGCCCCATCCTTCCATTCCAGCAGCAGGAACTCTCGCGTTCCTGCCGCACTATGAGCCGCCTCTTACCATTTTTTGGTGCACTCGACCATCAGCTCCTGGTAAGAGGCGACGAACTGGAACTTGGAAGCGTGCTTCCCAACACGCTGCAGTCTTTTCCAAACTGAAGCCATGACGGCAAGAAGCACCAGTCCTGTGGCAGAGTCACACCAATGTAGGTTTAAGAGTGCGTGCGGTCACCACTAGCAGGTTTATATACAGATACAGCAAAAACAATGCACGAGAAGCTTGAGGGGATGTCTACAATTCATATTGTGCCCCTCCCTTCTTCATGGTAAAAATCCCAGAGCAGCCGAACAGCTTGTCACTGTCCAGGAGCAGCATGCAATAGGAGCGGATGAGCAAGTGAAAGATGCAGGGAAGTTCTCTCATGGAACCACCATCATTCTGCACACAGTGGATGGTGTGGAGACTGCAGGGCTAGGAGACAAAAAAGACAGGGAGAGAAAGCGCTGGTTAACACATGGTACGCTACAGTGCTGCGACCGCGCGTGGTCTGCTTCCCTTCAGACAATATCTAAACAAGCCACAGAAACAGACCCCTACTCTGTCACACCCCCCCCCAACAAATAAATAGGAACCCTGCAGCAATTTCAGGAATGCAAACCACGAGCCTGTTTGGAAACACATCAACGTGTCCTTTTATCAGCACCACCATCGCTGGCAGCAACAACACAAAAGGGCAGGTCAGGGCCACGCGGGGTCCTCCCGAAGCACCCCAGCAGCAGGGCGAAGCGGCAGAGGTGCCGCCAGCGTGCACCCACGGGGAGGGACGCGGGGAGACAAGTTCTTTGTCTTCAAGCCGCTGACAAAAGGTGTAACAGTTGTTTCTCCTCGCACACGCACGCACACACACCCCGCTCCCATTTCTCGTTCCGAGGAGAAGGCACAGGCAAGGCAGCGTCACCCCTTAAACGCCTGTGCTGAGGCGAGGACGGAAGAGGGAAGGGCACTGCCCGAGCCGCCCAGGTTTCCCCGGGTTCCTCCTGGCATCGCGCTGCGCTGGAAAATGCCTCTCCACCCCGAGCCCCGAAGCGCAGGGTGCCGAGGGGCGGGAGGCACCCCCGGCTGCTCCTCCCCGCGGGGCAGGAGCTCCTGCGGGGCGGCAGGGGGCACGGGGCGGGCAGCGCTCACCTGGCAGC
>VXAV01008508.1:0-20274 GCA_013399715.1 Alectura lathami | reverse complement strand
TAAAAAGAGCTGATCAGCAGCTCGGGGTTTGGGAAATGAGGCCAGGCCTTCCAGAACGCAGCCCGCAGCGCACGTCTGCTCCTCAGCGCTGACTTGGAGAACACCAGGCGAGGTGGCAGGCCAGGCGTGCTGGTTCTGTTTCAAAGCTGCCTCCATGCGCTGTGGAGAGCCAAGCTGCGCGCTTCTGATGTGTCCTGAATGCCAGGCTGATTCCTCAGACATCTCTTTGGCCATGATTTTACTCTCCTCAAGCCGAGGTGGGCATCTCCCGTCCCGTGGAATAAAGGCAGGAGGGTTGTTCTGTGACTTGTGTTTCAAACATCATTATTTATTAACATTTTCCATCTCCTTCATAGCTTTCAGCTTCAAGTTACACCAGGCTGAGGAAGCACGCAGCATATGCCTCTTTTCTCAGGTTATGGCTGAGACCTGGCCCAGCCACCCCAAAGCCCTCGTAGCTTCTGGAGGCAGCGCACCACCAAGGGGCCGATCCGTGGCAGAAAGGGATTAGCAAAGGCATGGACCAGGAACTCCATGCCCTTTCCCCTGGCCACAGCACTCATGGATCAGTGGGGAACCCCTGTGCTGACTTCACTGCCCGCCTTAAGCCTGATTTGTGCCAGCGATGTGGCAGAAATCATCGTCCATCTATAGGGCATCATTAAGGATCTGGGCCAAAATCTAGGGGAATGGTCACATTTTGACTTAATCCAATATTACGAGCTTATTTGTGAAAACAGAAGGAAAACTGGTTGCACAAAAGAGTCTGATAATCACTTTCAGAATGGTCCTCTTGATTGCAGACAACATGATGCATTATTTCATGCACAAAGACTCGCTCTTCTGCAGGCAGGGAAAAGAGCTATGCCATGAGCAGGCAGATGCTTTTTGTTACTTAAAGACACAGAATACGTATGATATGACCTCCATGGACAATATCCCTGCCAAAACTGTCACCTTCCTTGCTTCAGGAAAGCTGTGGAAGTACCTTTGTGTATATCTGTGCACGCCCTGATGGGTGTCACTCTGAAAATGGTACGGAGCAGGATGCTGAGAGCTGCTCAGGCTGGTGGGGATGATCAGGGAGTCCCCAGAGCAACCTGACCCGGTTCTTGCAAGCAGCTGGTCCCACCAAGGACACCCTTGCTATCCAAAAATACATGCTTATGCTCTGTGGCTCCCCCCTCCNAGTTGATTCTCTTTTCTCACCTTTTTTTTTTTTTTTTTTTTTTTTTTACTTCTGCTGATACTGAAATATCCAGCTTCCTTCACAAACTCCACAAAAATCCCATTTTATTTTTTTTCCAGGATTTTGATTCCTGCTCCCTGGCTATGGCCTGATGTTGGACGATTGCAAGCCTCCTGCTCCAAGTAGAAAGATTACCTGTGCTCTATTCATGTCATTCCCTGTTAAGCTTTAAAGCTGTACAGTCTCACCCTTATCCTTCAACACCCCTTCATCAGCATGACTAAGGACAGGTTGTTCACCAGGAAAGAAACGACCTTTGCTAGAAATAGCTATCGTTATAAATCTCAGTTTCCCTGTCCTTCTGTACATGAGCCTGCAGAAATGTCACCGAGGAAATCAGCTAATTGGATTATGTCAAATTTGCAAAAGCATTCAGCTTTTTGAGGCAATGGGCTGTGCATGAGATTATCTTCGCCTGCTACACCTCAAACTTCCTTATCTTTCTAGATCCCACCAGAAGTTTGATCTCCCCTTAACAAAGGTAGCAGAGGATTTGCACTGACTTCACAGACCTGGGTAAAGTTCCATCCTCCTGGTCCCCAGGATGCCACTGACTGATGTGCTATGCCTTAAAATTCAGTTCTGTCGTAAGTAGTGCTCACCAGCCTGCTTGGTCTTTTCCTTTTTTTTCCATCACATCCCAACACTAACTTAACAATGGTAACAAAAAGTTACACACGTAGCACAACCTAGAAATGCATGCAGCAACCAAATCAGTTTTTTAATCCTGCCTTCTTCGTTTCTCATTTGTTGCCGGAAAAACTCCACTCAGCTCTCTCTTCACACCTGCCGGTGACACCACCAGTCATCTCCTATTGGAGGGAAAAATGTTCTGAATGTTACCCCTGCTAGATACTGGCTATAACTCCTTCTAGGGGGAGGCAAGGGGCAATACCGCGTTTTCTTTGTGCAATGAAAGCTTGACTTTGAGACTGGCCCCTGAGAAAAGGCGACTCCCGCACTGCAGGATTAGCCCAGTTACTATCACAGCCTGTAATGACAGCACACCGCTTCAGCAATACGCTCCCTGTTCTCTTAAGGATGTAGCACTAAGCATAAAAAGACCACAGTTTGGTTTTTGCCTTACCAGCAAAAGCAGCAGATCTGAGGATGTGCTGTGATGGACCTGTGCACTGCTCTCCTGCTTGACTTCCGCCCACGCTCGCTACGTGGTGAGACCCTGCTGTGCTCAGCCCAAAGGAGTGCCCCAAAAGGCCGTTCCCTGGGAGGCAGCCTCATGTCACAGCCTCTGTGAGCAGCTTCGCTGCACTGCCCCAGGGGTGCTGGGTGTGCCCAAGGTCCTGCAGGTAAAGCCAAGAGTCTGGTTAAAAAAGGGTGAGTGGCAAACATCCTCACCTGTCCTTCCTTTATCTCACCCCTCTCGTCTGCCTGAATCCTTGAGAATTGTACCTCTCATTGTGGCCCCAGTTTCTCTCTTACAGAAAACAAACAAACAAAAAAAAAGCAGCTTCATCCATAAATAGCAGCTTTCGATCCTTTTATCATACTTAGTGTCTCCTGTACCTTTTCCAGATCTTCAATACCCTTCCTGTGTGGTCTCCCTTGCCTTTCTGCAAAGTACAATTATGCTGGTATAGGACATCCTGCAGCACTAATGAGGTTAAGAGTGTCTTTCTCTCTCTGTCTTTTTAAAATAAATACATTTCTTACAAAACAATCCAGCTGTTAATTTAATTTAAGCTGCCCTTCAGCAATATCAACCTTGATTCTCTGGAACTGTTCATTTCTCATTGTAATAATTTCTTTTTGTCTTCTCTGAAGTTCTTTTTACTTTGAACACAGCCTTCTTTTCTAACATATACTTTTTTCATAATCTAATTGCTTGTTACACAGCCTGCCAACGGCACTGTGGAGACAGCTGAGAGGGCCAAGCTCTAGACAAGATAAAGACAGGGAGCAACCCATGCCTGGGATTTGGAAAAATAACATTGTAGATAGGTATGGCAGTAAGAAAGTGAGACTCCTCCACTAAAGCAGAGTAAGAGCAGAAAGTCCCTTTTCCAAGGGAACAGGCAGAAAGCCTGAGATGGAGCAGGTTCAGAGGGAGACTCGCTCCCTAGCTCCCAAGCATGCACCCGTTCCACAGCATCAACCAGCTGCAGGCGGAGGTTGGTGGAGGCACCTAAAGAAATTGCAGATGCAAAGGTGGGATGGTCAAGGAGTGATGGCTGTACAGCTCATACCTTTTTTCTAAATGAGATCTTGTTTATTAGGAAATGAGTAGTCGGACTTGCAGTCAGAATACTGCACTGGAAAAATGTAAAACCTTTTAACAGTATTTCAGTAACTCTGTGTAAATGCCAGAGAAATCATAAAAATGTAATACAGCTGTCTCCAAAGATTATGCAGGAAATTCCTCCTCGTCCAAATACAATATCATATGTAGCCCTTAAAGAGAACGCCTGGCTCACTCAGATCTACACCACCAGTCATCTGCACAGCCTGTGAGGCTCAGAGGTAACAGCGCACAGGCCAGCGCAGGTCACGTCTGCAGACAGTGCCTCGCAGGTGTGACAAGACAGTCCCTTGTGCAACCCTGAGCTACCACTAGACTAAGGGAATTGGCAACGTCAGGATCCCAGACATCCTACAATAGCACATTAGTGCCTGATGAAGCGTCTTGGAGCAGAGTAGGAATACGCGTTTGTGGTATGGCCTTAGACCTGCAGAAGGTTTAGGGTTAGCACGGCTATAGGTAATGACAGCAAGCCCTGTGGAGCTGTTCACGTGTGCAGAGACACACAGGTGGACAAGCGTTTGCAGACTTTGTCCTGGTACTGGGAGGGGAGGGACTGGGTGGAAGACCATCAGTTTTGAAAGGACAAGCAACTAGTTGTGTTGTAAGATTGCCTGCAGATTTGCCTGCTCAGCGTTTACAATCTCAGCCACACCCAAGCCATGTAATTCCAAGCCTAGAAACTGTTTTTCAGCGTGTCCAGATTAACCCACACGTATTTAAACTGCCTTGCAAGTTACTTTTCACTGAGTGTGTTACTTTCAGTCTTCTTTAATCTCCCAGTACACTTCTCAAACTGTGTATATTGAAGCCACAATCTGCAAATGTTGACGAATTCCTGTAGCGCGCTCTGTTTACACACAGCTGACCACCCCAAACCACAGAACAGGACCTCAGCCCTTCCAGACCTCAGGGCTACCCTGAGGCCCCCAAAAAACACTTTTTCCAAAGGAAAAAAAAATAAAACTAAAAACATTAAAGAAGTCCAAAAGTTGTGTCCATGCCCAGCCCTGCCAAAGGTTAGCTTATGCAACCTCTTAGTTATTGTTGTGACAAAAGGGCAATGGGGCTCACCTGCCTTTAAATGTAGGCTTTAAAATGCTCACGGTCTCTAGGCTGGACCAAGATATACCACAGTCAGCAGGGGAGGTAAGACTTGCACTCTAGCTTTTGTGATTTCTAATGCACTTCCCCTTCCAGTAGACCAAAGTCATTCTGTTGCAAAACAAACTCTGCGGTGCAGCAGTATATGGTATTTTGTGAACACGGCCAGGACGCGAGTGGATTTTCTCAGGACAGTGAAGAGCACACGTCTCCTCTCGCAGAATCTCCTTTTGCCAGCCTTCTAGCTGAGAGGACAAACTGCAGAGGTGATACAGGACTGTGCAACTTAAAGTTACATGCTCCTGTTGCTTGATAAAGCACTGCCCAAACTACTCATTTTCCCAACCAGCAATCTTAGAATTGCTGAACTGGTTTAGCAAATCTTTCCACCCAAAACATCAACCTGAAAGTCACAAAAGCAGGCTTGAAAAGTTTGGCTAAATTACAAGGATCCAAACAGAGAGGCTGTGGCATCTGGCAACATTATGAGCTGTAGGTGCACTTCAGCTTGCTAGACCCACTCCATCAGATAATGTTGACCTCATCGTTTGCCGCAAAATCATGATGCATTCCTCAGAGCATGGCAGCATCACCTCAGTGAGACCAAAATAAAACCCACAGAAAGGTTTTATGTAACACCAAGGCTGCAAGACCTCTAATGTAGTTTTCTTATTGGAGCAAGAGCCAAGAACAGCTTAAATTCATTAGCTAATGGCCCGTGACAATGAAGGACAAAGACAATTATTATGCCTATCTCCCAGCTGATTGTTTCTGTGTGAAGAAAATGCAACAAATTGTTCTCCCATATTAATGTATCATAAAGGATTAATATGATATCAAGAAAAACCTAACCCTTTCAAAATGCAGACTAATGCTGGATAAATTTGATTTTTATAGATGAAAGCTTGGCAGAAAACTCACGATTTTATTAGAGCCATGGACAATCACATTACATTTTGTATGATACAAGGACTTCACTATTGAATCAGGAAATTGATCTCAAGCAATGTGTTCTGCTGAAGACTTCTCAGTTCCCTGAGCATCTCTCATGGCATCTCAAATACTTATCCTTGGATATAATAGCCAGAGGCTTTGTATCTTAATAGCTGTTTTTATTTATAGAAAAGTCAGAAAAAACATGCAATGTGGAGCCTTGAAGTTGAGTGGAAGCCTCCTACCTCCCTCAGTACCAGCTGCTGATGCATTTCTTTCCACCTGAACAGGGAAAGGAAAAGGAAGTCAGAGCAGTCACGCATCTGGAATGATAAAAATCATCACTTCTGCAACACTGACAAAATTTCACTTTCCATGAAGTGTTAGTTTAGGAAAATCGTAATTTTGCAAGACCTTTGGACTCATTACAAGGGTAAAAACCTGTAGAATTAAACCCAACAGCAGCCACAGCTTTCTCTTATTTTGAATGCCAGTTTGAGGTTTTCTGATCTGAAAGCCTCATCTGAAGCCTGATGTGCTTCATCACCAACCTTTCTGTCGGCAGAGACTTCTCCGAGCACCCAAGCAGGTGACGCACAACTCCACGCAGCATCAAGCAAGCTTAAAGGAGCCCGTGAGCCCTGGCTTTACGCACAGTATTTTATGGAGTCGCACACCCTGGGAAGCACCCACCGTTGTTCCTGGAGACCGCTCAGACACCCACCTGGAGCTGCAGCCCACCCTCCTGCCCCTGCACAACCCGTTGTCACCCACAGACACTCAGGCCTCCCAGTTACTCTGGTGGTAAGAGCTCATTCATCTGGGGCTGGGCAAACCCCAGGCTCGTCCTCCAGTGACGTGCTGGCCACAGAGCCTCAGTTAGCAAGCACTTTGTAATCCGGCTTTCACCCATCCTGAAACAAACAAAGCTGGGGATGAGTTCTGGCGTCCCAGCGTGGCGCAGGTATGCCACTACAGCTTGTCCCAGGGCTTTGATGGGCGTCCCCCCTGTTCCACAAAACAGCCTTTGCACAGCTTCTATTGCTGCTGACCTTTGCAGTGCAAGCCACTGAGACAAAAACAATGCGTACCATGGACTCTGTAAATGGCGTGATGCACATTATGAAATTCGGTGTCATACTTTAGAAGTCATAAAAACATTATCTAATTCCCGGTAACTTCCCCTCCACCCCCCTGAGGGACTCAGGAATATGTTTTATGCACTCAAGTGTCAAAATCCTGAAAGGCCCAATTCTGCACTATTTGCATGGCGGTGAGGTAGCTGTTAGATGACATTTCATAAATACAGTGACTCAGAAATAATTGGTATGCTGAGTAACAAGCTTGCCACTACAACACAGCGCTGCACATTTTAAATCACTGCTTTTCAGGAAGCACTTGCACAGCCTAGCTTAAACACTGCAAATGAAAGCAACTCTGCGAGGGGAAATGCTGCTGTTGGGCTTTGATCTGTTTTCTTTCCCTTTAAAGGGAGGAATATTGATAGCAAAAATCCCGTGGCCGCAGGGACAAGCAGCAGTAGCTGTGCCTTCCCCCAGTGGCGGGGACAAAAGAGGCAGCACGTCTTGCTGCTACGACACAGGGGAGAGGTTCCAAGAGAGCAGCATGTCTGCGAGATTAAAATTAATGCAAACACTGAACAAAATCCTTCTCTGAAGGAAGGAGATGGCTTAAAACTGCTTGTAATTAAGGGAGAAACAGCACTGCACACAGCTCTGGGGTACTCCAGTTTTCACTGCTCAGCTTATAGTACTTTTTTTTCCTTTTGTGAAAACACAGAGGATTTTATTGCCTTTTTTGGATATTAATATGCAACCAATTATAAATCGTGAGTTGCAGCACTGGGTAATTTCCCTCCAAGAATGCCAAGCAGGTTCTGTGCTGGATCAGCCCCAGTGACAGCACAGCAGCTAGCAGGACGTGTTTCAGAAACAATTTGTACACAGCGGCTCAGCGGGCAGCCGGAGTAAACCCCGTCCCAAGGCCAGCTCGTGATGCTGAATTTTAACCTGCTGAAGGTCCTTCTTGGAAATGAAAAGAAAACTTTGGATTTAGCTCAAGTTCTCAGGAGTGGGGATTCAGATTAAAAATAGGAAACGGCAGTACCGTTCATCCACAAAATGCATCAGAGGTCTTGGTTGTCTTGGTTTCCTCTTGTGCTGTCCGCTGCTGTGCTGGCACCACACTCAGGGCTCCTTCTTGCTGCTCCTCAAAGGTGAGAAAAAGACAAACTTTAAATGCAAGGTTAAAAACAAAAGGAAAAAGTGAAGGCAGCATGAACTTTTATGTCAGAAGTTCATGGAGATATGACGCATGCCACAGGGCAGCACTGTCTGTAGGGCTGAGTTGCACGAGCCTCCACATCGCTGAAAGGGCACTCGGTTGTAGGAGGGTTTGACTGCACAGCAGTGGCCTCTTCCCTAGTATTTTTCCTGGGATGAAACTTTTGCAAAAGAACTACCCTTGCCCTGAGAAAAAATACCAGCTCGGACACAAAACATTGCGCTGAGGCTGTGGCTGTGATATCCAATTGCCTTTGCCTCGATGCTGCAGTCAGCATGCATGGTCCTTAACGGGGAGTTGGAACACAGCCTCCAGCATCTGCAGGTGGTAGAGCACAATCTGTGTGCTGCAGCATCAAGAGATTTTGAGACACTCCTGTAACGAAGCTCTCAGCTGCACAGACCCTTTTCCTCTCAACACCTACGCAACACCTGCCAATTAACAGCTATCAAAACTTCCAAAAGTGTCTGCAGTTTGTCACAGTCTACATTTGATGATGAATTCATTAAAGATCAAATATTCAAATTACCTTGTAGTTTTTTTCTTCCTTCCGTTTCATCCTTTAGCACCCCCATCATTCATGAGAGGTCCGAGCTGGTGCAGATGAACTACCAAACGTGCGACGACACAATCCACCTAGGAAATGTAATTCAGGAGCAATGATTTCCTTATGCCTTCACTTTCTCAGGGCCCAGAAGTTTTCATGGAGCTTTCCAAGGAACCATTTCCATTTGCCTGTTTGTGTAAAAATAATCCATGTTTCCTCGGCGCATCAAGAACACAACATGCCAGCAATAACTTGCATACTTTGGAAGGCCTTTCTGCTTGTGAAAGACTAGCATGCCGCTGGCTTTATCAAGAGGTCTAAAACGTGCTTCTGGAACTTGAAAAAGGCTTTTCCAATGACTGATGCAGCTATTTGCAAGGCTAACTCATTAAATTAGCAGAACTGTTAAGTCTCACAAGGAGTAATTGCTGTCTTAAGCAAAAGATGAAATGTGCTCATCTGGAAGAGGAAACTTCCCATCTTTTAGCTAACAGTGAAACAACAGACCGTCACAAACCCCTTCCTGACTGCTCTCATTTGGACACACTCCACATCCTTTTCCAAGCCAGCATTTTCTGGCCAACATAAGCCTCTGGGAGATCCTACTGCTCTGACATCTCTGCACTTCCAGCTCCAGCCAGTCCCAGGTAGCTTGGCAGAAGCCAGCTGAGGCTATCAGCATTACCTACACAACATGTGGCAGAACGTACTGGAGAAGAGCACCCTGGAGCTGAGGTCTGAAGCACTGCCATGTCCATAGGGTTGAAACAGTTTCACACAGCGCTGTTTTGTTTGTGGCTTCTTTGGGTCACTGTGTTAGGACATTTAAGATTACACACAGGAGACTTGCAACACTTCTCTTGCTACTGCCCTAAGAGTTTACTTATTGCAGGAAAAGCGGCTATGGGGACTTTTTTTTTTTTTAAGGAAACTGATCTTGTAGGGGTACATCTTCTTCAAGCAGTCCTACTTCTGGTCCCCCAGGGTGCTGTCAATCACGAAAAGGTTCTGTACCAAGGAGTGGTGGGCCTGGAACAGGCTCCCCAGGGCACTGGGCACAGCCCCACGCTGCCAGAGTTCAAGCAGCATTTGGACACCGCTCTCAGACACAAGGGTTGGGTTTGGGTGGTGCTGTGTGGAGCCAGATGGATCCAATGTTCCTTGTGGGTCCCTTCCAGCTGGGGATATTCTGTGATTCTGTGATTAAATACATAAAATGTAGTTTACAAGATGATGGAACTGCAGCAAAAAGCAAAGACAGCTCGTGCAGGCCAACAGTAAGTTACAGCACTGCATGGTGCTCCTGGTTAGGTCGACTTTACTTGAATTAAGTAAGAAACCTGTGGGTGAAAGCTTCTCATCTTATTCAGCACTTCAGCTGTCCACGTCACTTCAGTTTAGGCATCTTTCTTCTGGAGAATTAATTACATTCAGTGTTTGTTTCTACTCATAATATTGCAGATTCATAAAGAAAGTCAGTGGTGATCAAGGATTCCACGCTCCAGGTCCGGAATTTTAAGCGAAGACAGTGGTCAGCAAAGCAGTCCGATGTCTGTCTGCTTGTTTCATCTCTGCATTTCCCTTCACTTCAGACTTCTCCTGCAAAACATTTGGTCACCCAGGCAGTGGTGAACTAGGTTAGGGAACTGATCTGCTCTGAAACCAGCCCCCAAAAAAGCCTGGCCAACTTTCAGCTTTCCTGCTTACTACATGGATGTGCAAAATCCTGGGCATGCACACAGGGAGATGGAGGGAGCAGCAGTCCCTGCCTTATGCTATCTTCAGTTATTTCTGGAACTGCCACATCGGTACAATGCATGGTGCTTAGGATGTTAAAGAAATGGGATTTTACTATTTAAAACTCTTCTCAAATTTACATCCATTATAACCCTTCTTCAACACGAAAGGGTGAATATTCACCTTTTCATAGCTTCTGAACACTGTTCTCTGATTTTTTCAGGGATGACTTCTCCAAAGCATGTGGTTTCTCAGAACCTTGGTAAATGTTAGCTCAGAAATGAATTCAAGACTTATCTCTGCCTGGCAATGTAGAGCCATTCATCCTGCTAAGAAGGTCTTCAGTAGTTAAAATGCTGTTATTTAATTATTGTCTCCTAACTTCTCCTCAGATGTCATCATTAGGAAAAGCATTCTCAGTGTATACAGAATGCAAACATTATCCAGTCTTTTACTGTCTATGGCAAAATATCTGAAGCTTGACTGTTACAGAAAACCATTAAATTGATGTTAGAACCACTGTTTCTACTTCCTTTTGAGAGATGAAACAAAAATCCATTGTATTTCGGAGTGAATGAATGAATGGCTAAAAAGACATGAAAACTGAAGACGCCTATTATTCAAACATCTGATTTCCAGAACCATCTATCTATGAACCACCAACTTAGGAACCTGTAGCTGGGTGCTGCTGTCCCCGCTGCCTGCAGTGGGTCCCACTCTAGGGTGCAGGCCCATCACCTGCACTGTCCCTGTCAGAGCTGCAGGTGCAGGGTGGGCAGTGCAGGGCTGCCCAGAGCTGCCAGCCAGGTGGTGTCAGCGGGGCTTCAGCCAGCAGGGCCTTTGCAAAGGCTGGGCTGAGGAAGGGCCAGGCGGTGCAAGAAGGACCAGGCGCAGTAACTGAAAAAAGCAAAAGAGAGGAGTTAATTGCTATCAGTTCAGGTCTGAACGATAACAAGATACAGGAACTAAGACTTTTAATTGCTAAAGGCAAACATGGGCATTAAAAAAGTCTATTGGTCACTTTAATCCTACAGGTGAGGATGACTAAAACAAGATACGTTGCAAATCTACTGAAATAAATAGACCTATCACATCCTGATTTATGTATCATTCTGTTCCATGCGTTCAAACTCAGATATAGCCCAAATATATTTTATCCACATTTCTCCTACCCAGCAATACTACCTGTAAGAAACCTGCAAACAGCCAAAGAAATAAATTAAGATCAGAACATTTACTATCACCCTCGTCTCCTCTATTACCAGGGCTTTTTTTATTGGAATCCCCATCTCTCCCACCAGAATACGGTGAGAGTTGTCTCATGTGTGGAGCAGCTGACATACTGCCCTCTGAGCAGCAAATTCCTCTCCCTCTTCCAGAAGTTCAGGACGTGACGGAGATCTGAAGTCATGTGGCATTTTGGTGATTTACAGATTAGGTTGGCGAACAAAGCTTCTCATACTTTCAGTCTCAAAAACTCTCCAAGGTACTTTCCTTCCCAGAAGATCCACCTTAAACATTTCTTCATCGACTACAACACAGTTTCCACTGTGACCCCACCAAATGCTCTTAAATTGGTCACTTCCAACCAATAGTCAGAGTTTCTTTGGGAAGCTGAGGGCTGAGAAGATACTGCCTTTGCCAGTCCTCTCCTCAGGAGAAATCTGAGGTCAATACTTGGTTTCCCCTTCAACAATAAATGTTTGTGAATCCTTATCTTATATTTTCGGTTCCACAGCATCATCACAAGCTGTTCCTTGATCTTGTCCTGGAGGATCAGGAGAATGGGAGCCTGAAGACTCAACCAGGTTCTCTGAGTCAGAAACACAAGAAGTCTCTGCTGCAGGTGGCTCATTTTCGATGTCTCTGGCCTCAGCTGGACTGTAGTTTGCCCTTGCAGCCATTTCTGTGACGAAGCAGTCTTCACCCTGACAATCAGCAAGTGAAACCCTATGGAACTGTCTGGGGGTTCTGTGGGAGATGCTCAGACATAACCTGACACCACTGTGTCATCGCAATGACATTGGCACCCAGGGCCTGTCTAGCTGGAGCACACAGCGCAGATGTTGGTGACCAGCATTTGTTGCTGGCCCTGTGCAGAGCCACATGCATTTTGAGTCAAGAAAGAAATAAAACTGTATTTAAAGGAGATCACTCCTCACCTAGACCTTGCTTCCTCTTCCCTGCGTGGTCCCCTGAAGATTTCCCTTCTGGCCTCTGTGGTGTCCCTCCGGTTCTCCAGATGGGGGTGGAAATCAGGCTCCCAAGCAATGTTAACACAAGAAAACAGCAATCTCTTCCTAGTTTCTTGCCATTTCTTGCAGATGCTCCGTGATTTCAACAGCATGACTTCTGCAGGCGAGTAGCTGGGCACCCAGGCAGCGCTCGGCCACACCAGAAGTCTCCTAGAGGCTGCTCTGTAGGTCTCCTAAGAAACAGGTGAGGAACATATTCTTAGTAAATGATTAACAAAGTACCCCCCCATGAAACAGTAACTGAGTAAGAACATCCTCTCCAAAGAACGAATAGTGTTGGTGAAAGAAGAATGGAGGTAACAGCTGGAAATTGAACTACTGAAAGGAAGAATGGTCTTTCTTAAGAAAGGGTATTCTGCCCTGCCTAAATAGGGGTAGAGCAAACCTCACAACCGCTTGGGACCCTCAGACGACAACCAAGGACCCCTGCAATACGCCCCATAATTGTGCTGTGTACGCTTATCGAGGGAATTGAATATGTATCAACCAGGGACATCTGAAACAGAAGATAGGGTGACTGCCAGCTGCTCTGATTTGCAGCTTAAGCTCAGCCTGTCCCCTGGAGGCTTCAGAGCCCAAGAAACACCTTTGGGGCCAGCTGCACCCCATTGCATGGGAAGGACCAGGCACATCTTTAGTATTTGAGAAGCTGCACATAGCTGCTCCAGGGTCGACCTGGCTGCGCTGCCAGACTCGCTCGCTGGCTCCATGTGACATCTCAGCCCTGTATAATCTCACCAAACCCCCCACAGATGTAAGGACTGGGATAATCCTCCCTCATTACTCTGCAGCAGCTACTGCAACTCTCCCGCCTCCACCGTGTGGAAAGCTGAATATCAGAGCACCTGCACGGCAGCAGATGTCCCAGCCAGCTCCTGCCTCCATCGTCCCCTGCTCATTGCCATGAGCTGCACAGGACCCAGACGCCTGGCCCCACAGTTGAGCCCTCTCTCACAGCAGAAATGTGCACCAGTATTGCTGCCCAGACACCTCTGTGGGTGCAGAGGCAGGGATAGTATTTGCTGTTACACCCACTCATGCCTGTGTGAAAAACTAGCCCTCCTTACTCATCTAGCTTTTGACCAAAGATCTTGAGTTTGATTACATCCTAAGGCACATCTAGGTTTAGCAGTGCAGGCTGGATACTTCAGAAACCACAGAGGAAAGATGTTTGGGTTAAGAATGCTCTCATGATTAAAAAAAAAAAAAAAAAAAAAAAGTGTGGAAAGTCCTAAAGTGTTTGTTTAGATAAAATAATTTTCATTTAAATGCTGGCACAATTTCAACAATTTGATTTTAATTCTGAAGTGTTGAAAATGCCCTCAGATAATTTCTGTAGCATTTCAGACCCCAAAAGTGATTGTAGGAAGCAAGTCACCTAAGAAATCAGTTAACAGAAGATCTGAAATTCATTTCCTGTTTTCTAAGAAAACAAAAAAGAGCCCAATACTCTGAAGTCTTTCTGAGAAAGATCTTCTCATGAACAGTTTACACCAGAGAAGTGTGTTTTGATTTTTTCCTCCCCAGAACAGGGTTCTCCCCTTGAGAAAGCCTCCAAGGGTCTCGCATCCCATCCCGGTCCCAGTTACTTACTGGACTTTGGTACTGAGTACTCTGCTGTAAGCACTGCTTGGATTGGACTTGAAAACGGTCTAAAATTATCTCCAGAGGAATTTACAGCCATCCATGACGGTAAGGATGCTCAATCCATGACACAGTATTTGTGTTCTGAATTTCACCAGAGCAGTGACCATTTTATATTACAATTTAGTCTTGCCTTTAGGAATTAGGTGAGACTTTTATGCACCAATGCTGACTTTCTGTTTTATCACTGACTTCCTTGCCTAACTGAATACCAAAAAGATGTTCCGAATCAGAAAGCTTTCCTGGTATGGGGTCAAAGTTCAACCCGGTTTCCACTAAAAACAATCTATCAGTCCAAATTCTCTCAAATTCAGGTCAACGTTTTCTGAAGCTTCAATTCACTGAACTTGGCTTGAGTGTATAGAGCTCATTCTTCAAAGAAACCAAGCAAAACTGGCTATTTAGCTCACCTCAGACAAGTTTGCGGCTCCCAGCTAGACAAGTCTCAGAAGGCTTCCTTCACTGAGGCTTTGCTAGAAGCACCACTTGTAACACGATGTGCCTCCATCTCGCAAGACATGATGTTGCAACGAGCTGCAACTGCTGCTGTTGCCTCATATTGGTTTCAAGGGAGCAGATTCCATAATCTGGTTTGCTAGGGAAGCTGCTTCCATTTAGAAAGCAGAAAAAAAAAGACTCGCTGAGCAGGCTTTTGAATGCTCTCCTTTGTTAACTAGCACAGTAAGCAGGCCTGAATATGACAACAAGACGCACATCAGCAGCATGCCTCAAAGGGAGAAAACGAGCAAAGAGAAGCAGCTCATGACACATCAGCACAAACGGTGATTGGTGTGAGGGTACCTCGCAGCACAATCTGCTGCCAGTTTGGTTTATGGAAAGAAGGAAAATATTAAGAAGGCAAATATTAACAGTGTTCCCCTCTGCCAAGATATCACTTCCCTTGCAATCATGCAGTTTTATTGGACATTTTTGCTCACAGAGCACTGGGACACAATGCATTTCCCCACCAGCAAAAGAAGAAGAATGTCAACTTTGTTTTGCTACAGCCAGTGGTGTTTTTGGGGGAAAGGGCACCCCAGCACCCTGCTAGCACAGCCACTGCAAGCACAAAACGTCTGTCTGTGGAAGTCAGAGCTTCATACCAACGTTGCCAGGCTCAAATCCCCTGCGATGCCAGTAGCAGCACTTTGACATGGCACGTGGATCATCCAGCAGCTCCGCACCCGGCATGCATGGCACGGCATGAGAGTGGCCAAGTGCGGATTTTGTACAAACCACATCATGGAAGAAGCCCCCCCAGATAACACAGCAGATCACAGTTCCCACCATGGACTGAACACTGCCATGATGGAGGCTCTGCCCATCCCTGTCCTGAAGAGACCTCCTCCTGCCACAGACACAGCTCAGACACCCGGCACCTGACACGCATTCAGTGCATCAGAATCCCCAGCACGAATAGGTGTGTTTTTGAAGAACTGAAACAAAGCCAGGTGTGGGCATGACCTGAGCCACTTCCTGGCTATGCCTGAAGGGGCAGAGGTGGTTGAGAACCTCCAAGTTCTACATCATTATCCCTTCTGAGGTCTGCCTGACCCACGGCCACAGCTCCAGCCTCTGCACTGTTGCTGTTTGAGGAGGAAAACAAGATGCCTCTTTAGTATAACTATCAGCAAAAATAATTTAGCCCTCTGCTATTGTCAAGGCTGAACAAGCTCCTGGAAAGCCAACTTCAGTAGAACACTTCTACCTCAAGTATCTCTACAATCTTCAGAGTAACAACCCATTGCTGCTCCCCACAGTTGCTTTCATTGAGTTTTAGCTCAGTCTTCACATTATTAATCTACAGATACTCTCCATCAGCATTTCTACATGGAAGCAGCCAAGAAATTAAAGGTAAGTTAGCCCATTGCTGAATTGCCTGACATAACAGACTCAGTGTGCTCATCCTGACGTATGTGGTCTGGAGAGGCGGGTAGAGAGGGCTGTTGTGTTGGTTTGGGGAGTTTTGCTCCTCTGTGCCTAGCACATGTGGTAAGGCAACAGCAATAAATCAGAACAAAGGAAATTAAGCACTAAGGCTTTAGGGAACATGTGTTTTAGGAGAAAAACTTGGCTCGCAACTAAAAGCAGTGCTGCCTTAACGGATGTCTAAAACTCAGATGTAAAAGAGAAAGGCAAAATTATGTAAATAATACAATGGCTTACAGGTCTGTGCAGCTTTCAAACAACACTGCCAGCCCATCTGTCTTCCTGGACCCAGTCAGACCTCAAGCTCCAAGACAGCAGCACATCTCACCTCCAGGCTGTGCTGCGACATATCAGGCTGCAGACAAAGCACTGAAGAGTTAAAACCAAGCCAGGCAATCAACATCTTGTTTCCCAGGATCAAGGCTCTCCAGCTGCTGTTAACAGCCCCACTGCAAACCAACCTCAGCTTGAGACGTGCAGCTGGGGGAGTAACTTGTCTTCCTAGGACCCATACATCCCCACGCTGTAGTGGTACGGCAGCAGTTTCACACAGCAAGAGGGGACTCTGCTGAGACCCCCTTCCCCACCTTGCACAGGCAGAAAGGCTCAACAGAAGCCATAATCAGTTTGGAGCAGATTTTCCAAGATATTAAGGAGCCTAGACAGGAAAAGAGGTGCCTGGTGGGGTTTTCCAAAGTCTCCAGGTGGGTCAGACTCAACCCTTGAGATCAGCATTTTCACGCTCTCTCCCTACAACTTAAGTCTCCTTTCAAAAGCTTCTAAGTGCCTCTCTGCACCTTCAGGCACCTCAATACATCAGCAAAGAATTTGAAGTCTCATATCACAACTTGGGCTGCCCCTGGGACTCCCAGCCAGACTGGTGGCAAACCCAGGCTAAGGGCAGGAAAGCAATCCCAGCAGCTGGCTGACAAGAAACCCCAGGAGGATGAACGGGCTCCTGCTTGTCTGCCCCACGCCTGTTAGCTTTTCAGGGTAAATGGTCTTTATTTCATTTAATGCAATAGTTCTGCCACCAGCCCTCTGGCCAGGTACTGTAACATTAAATGTGCCCTACATACTTTGCTTGTGATGTTGGTCTGTCTTTCTATATTTTCCCCTTTTCTCTTGTTTTATCAGTTCCAAGCTTAAATAAAAATGAAGCCCACGTGCTGAGAAGTGAGCTGGAGCTGAGGATGGCACTGTGAAAAGGGGCAGAGGAGGAAGGCACCATAAAAGTAATCCGGGAAACATGCTTTGGGTGTGGTTGATGAGCTCAGACTTCTGGTAGGTCCTTACTATAAAGCAGCAGGTGGAGAAGCAGAGCCAGCAGCAGGAATGCTCAAGAGCGAGGAGCATGGAGCCATCCTGCCACCTGAAATCACAACATCCTGCCATCCTGCATCTCCACACCAGCAGTCCTCAACCAGGCTGGTATCTTACCAAATGTGGCCGCCTACCCTCCAGTTTTGGAAGGGCACACCAAGGAAATCTACTCATACCCTGAAGCGATCAACTCCAGAGCAGACAGGACCAGACACCTCTCTCCTGGGAAATGCCCCAATCCGGGCTTCATGCAACTATGGGTAACTCAAGCAACCTCAAAGGGAGCCTCCCCACATAGATTAGCTCTCCAAGCATCAGTAAATGAAATCCAAAAGAGGTTGGTTTGGGTTAGAAACAGAAGGACCTTGGGCAGGTTATGGGACTAACGAGCAGGGAAAATGCACCGCAATCTGGAACAGTCGTCCTGCAGTTTTCACTTAGATCTTAGCACTGCCTGTTTCAAAGGACAGATCTGCAAATGAGGCCTCCAAAATCTTGATGCTAGTTTAAAAATCCAAGCAAACAAAGAACTCAATGACTTTTGGGTTCTTTATTCATGGCTTTCCAGTTACTGAGCCTGCACAGCATATTCAGGTCATGTTTTCAATCTTTTCTCCATTACTACAAAAGAAAGAAGTATGCTTTATATTATTACTTTCTAATGAAAACTGAAATTTCCTCCTCGTTCTGTTTCAGGATCCACACCGCTGAGGAATGCTCAGAGCTCTGTCAATTTGTGAGAAAACAGAGCAGGCAAAATTGGAATGCCAGAGGTGGACAATCAGAGGTGAACTCAGTGCAGACTCCTTATAAATCAGCCAAGGCTGAATTATTGTTAAAAGAAGAAATCAATTTTAAACCAAAAAAAAGGCTGTATAAGCCAACCTAGTCAGAGCCTTAAAGGCTGGGTCACTGGGACACAGAGCTTTGGCTGCTGCCAGCGAGCACAGCCCTGCTGTGGGCAGCAGCCAGGGACCCCCCTGCCCCTGGGCTACAGCAGGGGGACAGCCACAATCCCACCCTCGAGGACCCAGCACATGGATGTGTGGCTCCTGCCCACAGCTGACAGCTGGGTCAGGGTAATCTCCAGCCATCGAGCTAAGCCAGCGTTCTGCCTGCTCTGCGTTTTCTGCAGCAGTGAAGAGCAGATGCAGTGGGGGTCAGGATCTGGCCCCTCACATGCATAGTTTTAAAGATCATCATTCAGCAGAAGCTATTGTGAGGAGGAAAAATTGCTGAGCCCAGAGCCCAAGTTATTTCTCTGACCCTGAATGCTTTAAAACATAATATTTTACTTGGCCAGTTATGGAAAACATGTGGCAGAGCCTTCATATTTTTGGAAGGTTTGTCCTGCAACACAAAAGGAAGAAAAATGATTGAACTTTTATTCCACCTCTCTCTGCTGCTCTCGCTTGAATTTTAAGATCTGATTACATTTGGTAACTGTATTTACTCTGCAGCAATGCCAACAAGGTCCCAATCAAAAACAAACCCCATGGTCTGTGGGGTTGGGGCAAACAGGAAAGTGCCCCTACTGAAAGTTCATACTCCAAGAGAATAGGGAAGGTTTAAGACGAACAGTTATTCTTTAAAAAAGTTCAGGACAGACTCCAATAACACAAAACATTCACCCAATAATTTCTACCACACTTAGCAGAAGCAGAATTTTTTTCAGCGCTCAACTATTATAATGCTCTACCTGAATACAAGGCTGAAGGTCTAATTGGCAGCACCATTTGGGGAAAAGGGTTTATTTTCAGAGTTCCTGTTTTAAATCTGACCTAAATTCAGCCCTCGGGCATAGCCTCTCCCTTGTTGAAAAGGGACAGGACCAACTCATTTACCCTCCCCAAATCCCTGCACGTGCTAATGATCTCCAGCAGTATTTGCAGGGGAGATGTTATATCTAACAGGAGGAACATAGCAAGAGGGCTGCCTGCAGAATGTTTCCTGTTTTCCCCACCCTGCCAGCTGTTCTTGCTGCACCCAGCTCCCCCCTGAGCCTTTCCCATGGACATAAAACAAGGAGTTTTCTTCCAACTGTAGCTAGAAGGGCTCCAAGCCCTCGGCCACAGAGTGAGCACAAGCCTGCTGCAGCAGCATGAGGGGACGCTCAGACTCTGGTCCTTCCCCACGGGGGGGCTGATGCTGCAGGCACGCAGGTGAAGAGTGTAAACACATTTCACCCTGCCAGCTCAGCTCTGGGGATGGTTACTTCCAGCTGAAAGACAGCACCAGGCAGGAGTAGGAGGTAGCCTTCCCAGCCTTGCTGTCTGCTCCCGTGCACAAACAGCATAGCAACGGTATTTCTAGACATCTGAAAGCAGGCAGAGGGTCCTGATGTTAGCACAGTGACAGCTGCTGCCCAACCGAGGGCTCGCTGCCGCTCAGCAGCTGGCACATGGCACAGCAGCCGCGCGTGACTCAGGCTGGCATGGTGCTGGAGATGCCTTCCCCCGGTTTATATCTGCAAGTGATTCATTGTGTTCAGACAATGTTGTTGGCATGCCAGCTATGCTGTAAAAATCTGGAGTTAATGAACTCCATGTTCGGGGCACAGCAGCGCTTTCCAGGGTGTAGCTTTGTAGCGCAGGCAGCACTCCCTCCCACCCCAGCAGCTAGCAGGGCTGCTGATGTGTTTCCCATTGGGAAAACCCCACTACTGCACACAAGAACAGCTCTGGGGAAAGGCTCTTGCTCCACCTGCTCCTGCCCCACCTACCTGGCTCTCCTCCTGCTCCCTTTGGTGTCAGAACCGCAGCCCATGGTCGTGCAGCCTTAACTGCACGAGAATACCAACAGCAGGAGTATCTCTGCCACATGGGCCACGCTCTGCTGAACAGCTGCTCATCTCTCCACAGAGCAGGTGACATCTCAGCTTGGGCAAAGTGATCAATGTGTTACATTGCAGCCTTTCTTCTGCGCCAGATTTGTGGCTCGCTTGTGGATCATTGGCCAGCTGGGGCTGGCCTCCAGAGATGGAGACGACTTT
>VXAV01008507.1:171847-186997 GCA_013399715.1 Alectura lathami | reverse complement strand
GCCTCCATTTTGTGGGAGCGGGGCGGGGGCCGCGCTTGGCTCCCGTGCGGGCTCCGCTGTCGGGCGGCGGCCGGCGCTGTGTTAAACCCTGCGCGGTGAATTAAAAGCGCCGATGATCTGAGGCAGCCCTCTAATGCGGAATGACAAATTGCGCTTAGGCAATACGCGAACGAGAAAATGATTTATGGATTTTCACGATGGTCTGAGCAAATGAAGGCGACATGAATTATACATCCTAATGTGCAGTATATCATTTTCTAATAACACTGTTTTAGTTCTAATGCTCTACGCTGCGCTCTTCGATAGGGGGTATTGATTGAATGAAAAGTCAAAGGGCTATCTTTAAACTGGGCGCGTATCTCCTGCAGACACCAGCTGGGCTTTGTGTATTTACCCATTGCTAAGGCAGAGGGCTATCATCGGACCCCTGACACCGTGGCTTTTAGCTTTTCCATCTGTCATCATTTAATTTGGCAGTTACTTCGCCAAATGAAGACCGATCTCTCGTATCGCTGAGTTTTGCTCCGTGCTGCGGTCCAGAGATGCAAATAGATGACATCAGGTTTGTAAATCCACCGTGCAGGTGGGGATAGCACCTTGGTGAGCCGAGCCTCTTCTCCCTGCCAAAATTACCACGTGTCTCCTTGGCACCCCAAGGGCTGCCGCTGCCAAAGGGGCATTTTCTAGCAAGGAGAACGTAGGATAAATAACACTCCTGCTCAAGCAGAACTTTGCTGGCATCTCCATTTACTGGTTTGCACTGATTTCTCTTAAACGGAAAAAACTTCACATTTAACTCAGCACACCAGGAGAGAACCGGCACGAAAAAACAGAGCGCACGTGCACCAGGGAAGGAACAGCTATCAAATAGGGGGTGGCTCAGCCCCAGACTCAGCTGCATTAGGGTGCCCCAAGCCAAGGGCTTCCAGACCCCCAGCCAAGCTCTTTTGCCCTTCGTCACAGAGTAGCGGTATAGTGACATGAGCCATGAACGTTCCCAATCAGTTCAGTGGTTCTGGGCTAAAATATCTCTCACCACTAAGAAGAACAAGCAAGACCTGACCTTGTGTGGGTTGGTTTAGAACAGAGTTGGCAAATGTGGAGGATTAATGCATTCGGTTGGGGGTTAACTCTGTGATTGCTTTTCATTACCCAAGTGCAGCATTTCAGTTGTTTTAGAACAAAAGCAGTCTGACATAAGTCAGAAATGCTGGATTTTGGATTGAACAAATGCTTTCCTAACCTGGAGAGACATGGTTCTGGGAGTAGAAAGCTAATCCCAACTTTTAGTTGAGTCACCAAAATCTGTTTCAGGTATCAGCCTTAGTCCGACGGATATTGTGGCCACTTTACTGTCTGCATGTTAAAAACATTGAGAACTGGGATTTCCCAACCCCTGTTCTTCCTCCCTAAATCTTAGATTGCTATTGCTTCATTTAATTTTAATTATCTGGGTTTAAAAAAAAGATACAAACCCCACCCAGGTCCTCCTTTGAGAGAATTAATAACAGCTCTTAGTGCAGGGAAGATTACTGGAATCAATGATGTGATTAGGATTGTAAATAAGAACTAAAAGACGTCACCGCTAGAAAAAGCCTGCTTTGCTAGCAGGAGGATGTGTGCATTTGACAGAAAGGGCCATAGGATGAAAATCCTGCTTCAAACGGAGGTCGATACTACACAATTTCAGAAATTAACTAAGAGGCCTGATTAAGGTTATTTGTGTCAGAGGGAAAGGTTCACCGCCACCACTCCCTCAATGGATTTCTTTCTTAATTGCCAATGAGGAGACAAAACAGGAAGGCTACCCCATTTGGCTAATCAATAAAAAACCCTGCCTTCGTATTTGCCTGAGGAGCGGTCCTTGGGTCAGATCAATACAGCAGCCACCAAAGTTCTTGCAGAGGTCGCCAGCGATCGAGACATGCTCTGACAGCCTTTAAACAACTCTGGAGCCAAGCATCTGCCGTGAGGTTGTGGATGTAAGCAGAATTGGAGCTATGATGTTAATCATCATCCTCGTGCTTACGGGAGGACTCCTGGTGATAAAAACAACTCGTCGTATTTATGACCTTAGACAGCTGTTTTAATAAATGAAGACAAAGTATTACTTCATTACATGCTTTGTACTGTGCCAGTGATCAGATCTGATGGAGCCTCACCAGAAGGTGCCGGGAGTTTTTCTGAATAAGAATTACAGTGGATACACCGCAGCCTGGAATGGAGTTACATGGGATGCATCCCTCAGGGATTTAAGGCCAGCTGCTGCCTGCTTTTCTTTGCCCCCAAGCATTCGTACAGATTTCAGGGAGACAGCTCACGCAGCAAGTGGCTGCTGAGCATGATACAGTAGATGGATATAGTCCATTCCTCTTACCCCATTTTCTCCAGCTTTCAATCAGTCTAGCATAATATCTGTTAAAAATAATCACAGCCTGTGTTCTTAGCTGATTTAAGGCTGTGTTGAGATAGCTACAAAAAACACCTCTGATTTTCCATGGTTAAGCCCTCAACATTTTCTCGTAACCTGGCATTTTTAGAGCGTCCTGATCAGAGCACCCAAGGTCCTGGTCACTTCAAAACACTCACTTCTGCACGACTGGCTTATGCTAACTAATGTATATTGGGTCCAATTCCTATTAGCTTGCCTCGTGTCCCATTATTTTTAATTTATTACCTACTTAGGGGCAAATCTGACTATACTGAACTTATTTTTATGGTAGAATTACAGGTTCACTCGAAGCCATGGAAATGACATTACACGAGGCAATCAGTCTAAAGCACATACTCCTTTTAATTCATCTATTTACTTGCAGGAGGGAGATGTTTCGGTATCAAACTTACTGATGAAGATGTTTCTCACTTTAATAAGACAAATTATCTACCATTTAACTAGAATTTTCACAAAGATAGTTTACTCCATAGATAGAAACGAGGTACTGCATCAGCTGAGAAGCAAAATATTACCCCATTTATCAAGACAGGCATCATCAAACCCCAACTTTCTGTATAAATTGCTGTCTATGACATGGCTTAATCAGCTGCACCCATTGCTTTGAACTTTATGGGAATACAGTTGTCCTGTATCTGAGTTTAACAAATGCTGCTAAGCTTGAATTATTACTTGTGCAGATGAGGGCAAAACTACAGTGAAAAACTCCAGCTGCTTGAGATGCTGTTAGGCTTCTTATTGTACACTCAAAGCAACAGGTAGATGTAGCTCCTCATGGTAAAGAAAATGGTTCTGTTGATTTTAGTTTCAACAGCAAGTTCAAGCCTTGAACTAAAGCATAGCTTGTTTTCAGATTCAGCTTGAAAGCGGTAGTTAAGAGCATAATCCTTATAATACTGTACATAAAGTGCTTAACAGAATAAATACAAAAAAAAAAAATAGATTAAGGCCCAAGAATGTAAATTCTTCTGGGCAGTTTTCTATGTATATAATCATCAGTATAATTCTTCTGTGAGTGACCTTACCAGCTACACAGCAGATAATAGCAATGGGTAGGAAGGGGAAGGAATAAAATGGGGAAAATGTTGTGATCATTTAACCACTTGAGAAGCGAGCACATCTGTATTTTTCTTGCTTTTCTAGGTGAAGCTACTTGCACTGCCAATAGTTAAATCTGCATTTTTCCTGTGTGAATCTTCCCATAAGACCACACACTCAGGTACTTGTCTTTCATTCTTACGTTGCAGATAGCCAGTGTTAGCATTTCCATAGTGTTACCCACCTCCATTTGAGCACTGAGGAGGTTCCAGCCAGAAAGCTATTTAGTCAGGTATAATGATAACCCAGGAAGATACATTGATTTGTCTATGCAAGAAAATATTAGTGCTCAGTTCAGAAATTTTACCACCTCTGTATTTTGGAAGAGCAAGTCTAATAGATGGAGGTTGAATGCTTTTTGCCATCCTCAGGAAGATGGATGGAAGTGAGGAGTCCTTAAAAAGCCTCAGTTTGCACACTGAGGTTTATAAGCTGGTCCTTGAAGAATCTGTACTAGGCAGATTTGGTCACAACTCCTGCTTAGAGGGCAGCCTGCATGACAACAGCCATGTGAGTTCATATGTTCCACACAATTGCTGTGGAGGATGAATGCCATTTTTCTTAGAATAATTATTTCCAGGGTTGTGCAGGCTCCTCTGCAGAGCTAGATATAGATTGAAAGCATGTGTGCACTTATCCATACATTTCTACTCCCACTGGTAGCAGGGAAGAGGAGAAAGTAGAAAAAAGCATATATAGGGGTAGAACATGTAGAATAGAAAAAAGTCACAAAAGCATGAAAAAAATAAATAGAGAAATAACTAAACCCATGTAAGTGCAACAAAGCAAGTAGCAAGAGAAAAATTAAAAAGAAAAAAAAAAAAAATAGACATGAAAGCAAAAGTAACCAGACTATAATCACATCAGCAAATACCCTACCAGACTTTTCAGCATCATCCTAAATTACCACAACCTAACAAAAATCTGTTAGTGGTTCCTTTTCCCCTTTACCAGCAGGCTTTATATATGCACGAAGCGCTCACAACTGCTAGCTATTGCTTAATTAGGTGAAGTAGGAGTAGTCCGTGCTATAGATCTCCACGGTCCACACTTTGCTTGCTGCATGTGTTGGGGCCTGGTGTTGCTACAATCACAGCTTAACAATTAAGAAATCAAAGCATGAGATCGCCTGTGCCAGAAGTGGTCCCTGGCTGCCCCGGGGCTGTGCCCTGCTCAGCAGAGCGACCCAGCAAGGGGCAGCGAGGTGGTGCACCTCGCTCAGCAGCGCTGGGGAAAAGTGATTCCCAAAGTATGAAAGGTGCATAATAAACGCTTGATTTTAAAATCTCTTGTGTTGCCGCGTCGGATGTGCCTGTGCTTCTTGGCTATCTGCTGTTAAAAGATCCCTTCCGCTGCTCAGCAGTCCTGCAGTTTGTTCACTGGAGTGAGGCACTCAAACAGTACCAGGGGTCTGTTCTGGGACAGGATCTTTTCCGAGAAGGGTTCTGTTGGACAGGTGTACAAAGTGAGCAGCGCTGCTGGTGTAGAATCGGAGCTGGCTGGTGCCTGCAGGACTTCAGTCTTTCCAGCTACAGCGAGCGCTGCATGAGGCAGGCAGGAGAAGATGATCTTACAGTTAAGTATCTTGAATGCCCTACGTGCTGTGTGTTAATGTATGCAATATGTGCCCCAGCTCCCTTTTGGGAGGGGCTGTAGCAGTATCGGGAAGTGTATTTTGACACAAATGCTAACAAAGCACTGGGGTGTGATGGGGAGAGCCCAGGGGGTGATTGCAGCTTTGCAGGGGGCGGGGGGCTGGCACGATAAGCACCAAAGCAGCCTGCAGCTGCATGTGACTGTCTCATAACATGCCCACAAGCAAGCTGCTGAATCACACCTGCTTCCTTTAATTCTGGGGTTTTCTCGTTTTGCTAGCTTTGCTATGCAAATCTTTTTGAAGTACCACATACATATACAATCCTATACATATGCTTGTATGTAATTACACAAACCTTGATGTTGAAAGAAACGACAGTGCTGCGAGATGCGTGTGTGTGGGGAGAGGGGAGCGCAGCTGCTACTGAGTTCAGCAGGAGCAGCAGCCAGCGCAGAGTGGACCCTCCCTCGAGTCAGAGGCAACCTCTTTTAGTTCAGGGAAGGCACAGCTCGGTGCTGTCTGGGCTTGGTGGCTGCTCACCGGCTGCCTAACACCAGCACACGGCCCCACTGCTGCGAGAGCGAGAGCATCCCTTCCATCAGCTGCCTTCTGCACCTCTGCTGCACAGCACACAGAGAGTTGTGAGCCATAGCAGCTGCTGCTTTCAAGGGATGGTCTGGGAAATCCTGCAGCTGGGGGAGGCAGCAGCTGGATTGCAAACAATCAGCGTAATGCTGTGCAAAGGGGAGCCATCCCTGTTACAGATAAAAGCAGTGCGCTGTTGCATAGCAATCATAGAACCATGAATCATAGAATCATAGAATCATGGAACCCCCATGGCTTGGGTTGGAAGGGACCTCAGAGATCATCTAGTTGCAACCCCCCTGCCGTGGACAGGGCTGCCAACCACTAGCTCACTAGATCAAACTGCCCAGGAACCCATCCAGCCTGGCCTTGAACACAGCCAGGGATGGGGCAGCCACAGCTTCTCTGGGCAGCCTGTGCCAGCGCCTCACCACTCTCTCAGGGAAGAATTTCCTCCTGATGTCCAACCTAAACCTCCCCTCTTTCAGTTTTAGCCCATTCCCCCTTGTCCTACCGTTATCCACCTGTGCAAAAAGTCGGTCCCCCTCCCGCCTGTAAGCTCCTTTTAAGTATTGGAAAGCCGCAATGAGGTCTCCCTGGAGCCTTCTCTTTTCCAAGCCTAACAATCCCAACTCCCTCAACCTTTCCTCATAGGAGAGGTGCTCCAGCCCTCTGATCATTTTGGTGGCCCTCCTCTGGAGGGCCTGTGATGCAAATCTGCACTGCAGCATGGTCATGAGAGAAGTGTCTGCCCCACGCATGCAGAGAGCTGTCTTAAAGAACTGATTCAGTTTGGTGGAGGAAAATGTAACACAGGCACTGTGATAGCGCTGCATGAGCTGGGCATGAAAGCAAAGGGATTTGCAGAAGAAGGAGGGAAAAGGGGGCTGAGACAGGAAAGACTCAGGTTGTGGGAGGTGTAAAATGGAAGAATGAGGCATGAAAATTTGATTTAGGGTAAAGTGGGAAGCCACTGGAAATCTTACAGGAAGGCTTGGATTTTCTTAGCCTTGAAGAGCATTCAAGAGTTTGCTGGCTTTCAGTGGTTATCATAGATTTCCCTGTAACTGTGCAACACTTGGCCAGAGGTAGTTGTTATTTCATGTAAACAATGGGGTCAAGAGCAGAGTGGGAATATTTTGTAACAATTTACCACTATTACTAGTTGTGGTCTAGGAGAGCCTTTAACTGGCAAAGCCTCATCTGTAATAATGTGTAAGAAACTTGTCTGCAGTTCTTCCCTGAAGCTGTAATGTTAGGCAGTGGGGATCCAGGGAGCGCTGTGTCGCACAGCTTCTGTCTCACAGTAGTTTCTAAAAAGAATCCGAAAGTGGTCAGAAACCTAGTTTATAACACTCCATTTACTGGAGGGAAAAAAAAAAAAAAAAAAAAAAAGATATACACTTTTGACCTTTTGCCATATATTGCTCAGCACAGAAAGGAACAAAAGCACAATTAGGAAGGAAGAAATAGCCTTTATGGCATTACCAATGTGCCAATAAATAGCTTCAGAAATGCTGTTCTTATTGCAGTCAAGGATAGAAAAGCCAAATAATAGTTGTATACATTGATTTTGTAATGTAACTATAGGCTTACAAGGCAGTACTGAAGAATATTAACTGAAAATCCTTGACCAGAATTCAGAAAATTCTAACATTATCAAAAGCCCTTTATCTACAGAACTGCATATATGAAACTGTAGATTTTAATGCCACCTAATAGAAATTTCAACAGGTAATAAATATTCTTAACCACCTTGTGTTGTGGTCTTTGTGGGAAGATGGAGGACAATATCTGATTGGTATTCTAATCTGAAAAATCACAAAAAATGTGACTAGGAAAAATTATGTTAATTTATCCACTTGTTTGTTTGTTTGTTTGTTTGTTTTTCTCCTGCCAAAATGAACTTTCTGTGAAATAATTTGGTTCTGAAAATTTCTAGAAGTGATTGCTGTAATGAAACAGTTTCCAGAACTTTTATGTTTTTGGGGAAAGGCAGACATAGATATTCAATGTAGTACCAAAGATTGCAGCTTGTACTATTGTTTTGCTAGTGGTGGTGATTTGGAAGAACTGCTTTACTGTTCTATGTCTCAGTCTTTTTACATCTATCTGTTTGTCTGCTGTCTGTCTAAATTTTCTATCTATGAATGTTGTAATGCATATAATGTTATTTCTCCTCTGTGAAATATTTCATTAGATCAATGAGTAATAAGGTTCTGTACAGGAATTGGACTTCATTACCATGTGTGAGCCTAATCTGAGAAGGGTTTTCTAGAAGCCTGCCTACTGAAGTGAGGCAGAAGTAGAAATGTCTGCTTTGGACATCCTGAAGGCAGAAGTCTGAGAACCTTTTGTAGGAACTTGGTGTGATTTGGCAGTTTGAAAAGGGCAATGTTAGAGCTTCCAGTGCTGCGTCAAAATGTTGTGGTTATGGCCAAAATACAGCCTGATAAAAATGTTTTTGGCTTCTTCAAATGTCTTCAAAATATGTAGATAGGTATTTTGTAGTGGCGAAGTTTACTGTTTGTCCACTCCAAGCGGGATCATCATCTGTCTTAACTTGGAAGAAGTCGGTTGATGTTCCATACAGCTTGATTTGTCTAATATGCTAGAATTGTGATTATATGATAAACCTGAACTTGATCCAGCTTGGTCTTGCTGGATGATCAGATACCACATCTATGATCTATCTACTCATGTATAGAAGATGCTAATCATGTATTAATGATCTAAAAAGCCTAGCAGAAGTATTAAAATCCCTTAAAATTAGAATAGAGAGCCATCTGGTCACCAAATGTGACATTACGCAATAAAGCTCTCAGTTTGTGGGAGCGGTAGAATAAGATTTACAAAATGGTTTAACCTTTCCGGCAATAAGAGCATCGTAACTTATGCATCTGTTCTATTCCCATTTAAATAGCTGGAGTTATTTGCATTGATTTTTATTTGGGGTAAGATGAGGTCCTGCTTCGTTGATCCTTCAAATCTGTGTGCGTTTGTCAGCCAGTGAAAACAGTTCTTCAATCATAATGTTGTGTGTGTTTGTTTTTCTTTTACAGGAACAATAGAAACTTTTTTTTCATTGGCACTCACTGCAAACAGTAGAAGTCTTGCCTGAAATTAGGAATGGTCTGTATCCAACCAGCACGTGTTTTAGTTAAAATGTTTTGGCATCTTTTTCCTTGTGTTTATCATTTGATGCTATATTCATTTTTTAACTTGGCTTTGTAAAGTCTATATGTGCACACACATACATACAAGTGGACATAAAAGTGTCAGTTACAGAAGTTTGACCTTGCATTTAATGAACATGTTGAATTATGAGGAAAAGTCCATAGGCAGTTGGGACACACAGGAAATAAAGAAACAGGACCCTAGAACTTCTGGAGAGCCTTTTCTAAAAAGAAAAAGTATGTTAGGCTTTCCTCTCATTTTTTGCCAAATTTTGGGTTGAAATCATACTGAGGGATAGAATAGTAATTAGTTTCACTGTGAATAATGTTACATCTTGGAATAGGGAACCAAACTTCTGCGCCTTGATGTATTTTCCTTTCACTTCTTCAGACCAAATGAATTGGATTAGGTATTGGAACAAAGTACTGGAAGCTTCCATTTAAAAAACTGTGGAAAGTAAAGTAAATAGAAAGAAAGCTTGCCTTGCTTTTTATTATATCTTTATGGAGGTTATAACCAGAGTTGTTTTCTTATAGCTTTAAACTGAGTTGCTACGAGCAGTTATTCTTAGCAGAATAAGTAAGGACCAGATCCAATGTTGTTCAAGCAAATAGCAAGATTTCCAGTGATTTCAGTGTTCTTTTGATCAGGACCTTAATCTTGCAGAAAATGCTGGGCTTAATAGGACTATTGTGTATGTAGCGCTGAATGCATATGGAGTTTGCTTTTGTGTCTGAAGGAGAAGGGGATGGAGATTTACTAAAAGACTTTCTGTAAGTATTGTTTTACTTCATTGTCATTCTATTCCCTTTCCAGCTGTTGTTGTGTATAAAAAGTTCAAGTAAATCCCCTTAAAAGGCCTGCCTTTGTATTAAGGTACTTAAAGTTCAATGTCTTTGTGTCAAAGAGCTTTTATGAAAGAAGATTTGGCCAGGCGTATCCTGTAATAAACATCTGGAAACTGCAGGGCTTGGCTAATGGTGGCTCTATAGCAAGTGTACAGTTTAACTAGCTGGTTTTACATTTGGATTAATTTTCTGCCTTTTTTTCAGTCTTTTCAATTTACTTATTTATTTTGTAATCTGAATAGTTACGTCCTATCGTGGTTAAATGTTCTTAAGTAATCTAGTCTGTAGGCAGTACAAAACGCATGTATGAAATGGTGTGTGAAAGCAGATTAGATCTCTGTGTGGTATTCACTGATTAAGTGTTTGAAGAGTAACGTTGCTCATCTTTAACGACAGCTTCCTTTAGTGCAAAATGTATAGGAAAATGAGTATTTTTAGATCAGTCAAAAGCAAAGGCTGCCACAGAGGTAATAGGCATCATTTATATGTGGGCCAGAAGTTTGATTAGGATTAAGCAAAACAGAAAACTAGACCTGTAGCCTACCTGATATAAACCAGAAGTGAAAGTCCTTAAAAAGTTTGGGGCTGAGAGGAAATTTAAGATTTTTGCAAAATGGAAAGAGAAAGAGAGTGAATAGTTTCAGGGATAATAATGGAGAGGAGGAACAATTACAGAAAATATCGTAAAAAAAAATAAGGAAATGCATATTCACAAAAATCACAGAGAAAATTAGAAAGGAAGGTTTTAACAAATAAGTAGAATATGAAGTTGTAATTCCACCATGACATTTAGAGTCCTGTGAATGACCAAGCAAACCCATAAACCTTGTTTTGAATGTGATGATGCTGATGGGTAAACGAGCTATAATGACAGAATCACTGTCAAAGTTCTCAGATGAAGATAGTAGGTTTTAGAAAACAATTTTAAGTGTATGACTTAATCGGTAATTCCTGGAGAATTATTATCGCTGACAGTCCAGGAAGAGATTAGTTGAGTGGATGTGCAGAAATAAAGCTATGATCTCCTAGATTTAGCTGCATTTACCCAAAGTACAGCTTGACTCCTAGAGAGGGAATTGTGCCGGGTCAGTCAGGGTGGATGCCAGCCCGGTGAGCCGGCCCCTCAGGGGCACAAAGCAAGATTCAGTTGCTTGAACAGTGAAAGCTGCATTTCCATGTGATCTTTGTGCTGGCTGGGAGCAGGCAAGGTGAGGTCTGCTGGCAGGGTTACACTGCGAGCAGTGCAGCAGAGGGTGATGCTGATGGAGGACCTGGAGAATGCTGGTTCATTTCAGGACCTGTTGACCCTCAGGAGAACATCCCCGTGATGATTCCCTGCAGGCCTTCCAGCTAAAGGGAGGTTTTAATTACTTTGGAGGAGAAAAGTGAAGATGTAAATGAGAGACGCATGTGGGTACAGATACTTGCAGGTGTTTACTGTCAATCCTTTTGTTTCTTCAAAAGCCCTCAGCCCCATTTGCTTCTGAAGGAGGAAAAAAATTGCTTGCAAGTTGTTTAAAAGTAATTTTATTCTCATTTGTGTGGGAAGATAAATTGTGATACTTATGAAACTATTTCATTTTAATTGTGTATTTTAAAAGATATTTAGTATTCAAAGATGGTCTAGATCTGGTCCTGGGAAGTTTATCTTACCACTTGGTGTGTTTTACCTGTTGATCCAGCCCCCCAAAAAGCAGATAATGAAGCTACAAGCAAAGTCTTGTAATTCTCCACTGTGTTACCTCAGTTTCTTCTGAAGAGGCCTACCTCAAGAGGCTGTGCTTTCCAAGCACTCAGTCTGTCTTGTATCTCAGACTGCTAATAAATGCCAGCTATAACTAATTGCGGCGTTGGTGTGTGGTTCCCATTAAGAACAGCAGGAGTACTTTTGAAACTGGAGCAGCTGCAGGTTACTAGGAGCAGAACCTGTCACAGCACTAGTGGGTCTTCTCGGGAAGGGTCAGCCATAAATAAACCTTCTCAGACCAAAACTGAGTGAACCTCTGCAGGTTAAGGTTAATCTTGAGGTTAATTAGAGCTTGCATGGTGCCCCTCTTTCCACCATCAAGCTTTAATGGAAGAGTGCAGGGAAGAGCCATGCAGAAACACAGGCATTATCTAAGTTTGGATTGTCTACCCTGTGCGACCTAAGGGTTCATGCTTTCATCTCTATCCTGAGGCCATACACAGAAAAAGACTACAGCAAACACTTTTCTTTCCCCGCTTTGTCTTCTTCAGTCAATTGTGTCCTCTCTTGCTTTCTATTTCTATATACGGGTCTCCCTCCTAACAACAGAGACATTTTCTGATTTTCCTTCCTTCTCCCATAATGTGGTTCTGCCACCATTTTATCATTTGTGGAGATGACTTCAGACTTTCATGGTTTGGATTTGTCTTTTTGCTGGCTTGACAGATAGTACAGAGCCTACTTGATCACCTGAATACTTACGTGCCTGAGGTTAGCCAGTGGGGAATGTGCCTTGGACCCTCTACAACATACTTGTGCTAGACCAGACATAATATGTGCCTCCAATTTGATAAGTGTAAGTAGTTTAGTCACACGGATAAATGTTGCTAATGAAGGAATGCAGTAAGATTGCTATCAAAATATGTAGTACAGATTCAGTTTTAAGTTGAAATGGCTATACTTATGGTCCATTTCTTTTCAGAAATTACATATTTATAATCAATTGATTCTTTTTTTTTTTTTTTTTTTGCATTAATGGGAAAAAATTCTAAAAAGCTTGTCTGAAACTCAGTTTGCTTCTGTTTTTCACTATTTGCAGTAAGTTTCTCAATTACATGAAACTGGTACTCAGTTTAATTCACCATGCACAATAAATTTGTGTGTTACTAATTTTAAAATCCAAGGCTTAATGTTAAAGTTAGAATTTGAATGAGATTAGTAGGCAAATACAATTTTTTTATATACACTTAGCTTTTCACTCACTGTGATGCTGATGCTTAGATACCCTATTTAATGACAGCTAATACAGCGATACTGATTTTGTCCCTGCTGTGTTCATTATTAACCCCAGAAAGTAATGGAATCCTTATTAGACTCAGTATGGGATATTAATAATGTGCTTGACTATGGTATGAAAAAAATGAAGAAAGCCTGCAAACATTTGTAAGTTAATTGCCTGATTTTGAAACCACTAATGTACATGAGTAACATTTACTCTTGCAGATTGTCTTAGTGAGTTCAAAATCCCTCAGATGGGTGGTTACAGAATAAGGCTATAAATCATACCTATATGGAAAGTCTAAGGAATGTTAATGGAAGGTACTATAGAAATTTAATAAGATTTTATGAACAGTATTTTAAAGGCATATATAATTAAATAGAAGCAATGGTCAATGTTTAAAACTAAAGAAGAACTGGGAGTCAAGCCTAATTTGCCTAGCTGTATACATATAAAGAATATGGAGCAGCCATCAGTTCACAGTAGTTATTTCTGTTCTACGTGGCCACCAAAGGCACCATGTCTATGTTCCTTCACACCTGGTACACCAAATTCAGTAGTTACACATGCCCCCATGTGCCCACATCCAGGTGTGAAGACACTCTGCAACTAGGATATGCACAGCTGGAAAGTATAAAGCAATTATGTGTTGGTCAACACACCTGAAATACAGCTAGGACTTAAAGAATGTCTGGAAGCCAGCCTTCATAAGGTATCTGAGGAAGCTTTGCTCTCTAAGGTATTAGTTGAGAAGACTGTGTGTCTCTTCAAGTTGGTGTGTTCTTTATGGGTGGCTGGTTAAGAGGCAGAGGCACCCTGGGAAGGTGTTGGATAACAGCACCCAAGCTTGATGCAGCAAGACCCAATGAAGGTGGTAGTGCTTGTCCCCAGCAACCAGCTGCTTGCAAGTGTCCTGTCAGTGGGTGGCCTGGGGCCTGCATCAGCTGGAGGATGAGTCCCTGGGAGATATGGAGCCTCTCTCAGCCTAGGCCCAGTATATTTGGTTCAGGGTTTGCATGCTCTCAGCCAAGATAGTTCTCACTGCTGGACATATGAGTTGAAGAGAAAGTAAACCTTTCGAAGGGTGAGCCCCAGAGTTGACTTCTGTTTATACTTCTTTTTCTCTAGCCAATTTTTTGGCTTGATCCATTTGTTTTGCATTTGTGGCACAGGAGCTAGGCTGACGGTTTCAGTAGAGAAGTCTCTGCTGAGCTGCAGGGCCTCTCCAGGCCCTGAACAGCCAGAAAACCTAGTTGGATGCTTCTCCAGGGGACTGAAGCTCCCTAACTGTAATTTTGAATTCACAGCACGCTGGAAGTATATGCATAATGTCTGGACAGTAGTCAGCAGACTCTGGTGACCTTAGTAGTTGGCTTAGCAGGGTCAAGGACAAGGAAGAGGGAGCTAGGGACAGACTTAGGTGACATAAGTTACACTGCATTTTTATTGCAGATTTAGATGATGTGTTGGTTGTGTGTGTGGCTGCTTTTTTTTTTTTTGTTTAATTCATAGGCAACTACTTTGATCTAGAGGCTTAGTGGAGTAGGTATTGGGTTTTGCTTGGATCTAAGCCCTTGTTTTACAAGGGCACTTAAAGTATATATTTTGCTTATTTTGAGCATTGATAGTCAAGCAGCTGTTATTTTAGTCACCTATTTATTTTTCTGGGTTTTTGAGCCTACACAACTGGAATACTTAAATGTGGATCCAGACAGAGGTTCTCTGTTATGCATGGTCTTGTTTCCATGTATCCATTAAACTTTGGAGTCATTGAATGTGATTATTTCTATATCTGCTTTCAGGAGCTTCTCCTTGTCTAAAGCTCCTTCACATAAAGGGGAAAAGTGTTTTGTAGTTGACTCTTCAGTGCGTGGAAATGATGTATTACTGATAAGCAGTTGGTCAAAGTGTACTACATCATGTAGAGGGCATTCTCATCCCAGAATCACAGAATATCCCAAGTTGGAAGGGACTCACAAGGATCAGAGAGTCCAATTCCTGTCTCCACACGGGACTACCTGAAAAGTCAAAACATATGTTTGAGACCCCCATCCAAACACTTCTTGAACTAGATGTGAACATATGTACAGAGAGGGCTGGGTGTTTTTTCTAGACAAACTCAGCAAGATTTCAGGCTTTAATCTTAAACTTTATTGGCAGGACACAATAATATTGGTGTAGTGGAAATGAATGTAAAAAATCAACCACAGTCACATTAAATTAAATGCATACTTTCTATATAATCCAGGTAATAAGAGTATATTGTTTCATTTTCTTGCAAAGAATCAATTCTTACTTATTCCGTTTTCAACATTCAAAGTTACGTGAATGGCATACCTATATTCTAGGGAGAAAAGAAGCAAACAAACAAATAAGCCATGTTTTAGTGTTTTGGGAATTTTTATTATCTCAAACTTTTTTTTTTTT
>VXAV01008507.1:144186-156831 GCA_013399715.1 Alectura lathami | reverse complement strand
CTATTAGTATTATTTGAAGCAATTTCTAATTAAGAAGAATTACTTAGAATGATACTAAGAAATTTTTCACTCAGAGGGTGGTGAGGCATTGGAACAAGTTGCCCAGAGAAGCTGTGGATGCCCCATCCCTGGAGGCATTCAAAGCCAGGTTGGATGGGGCCCTGGGCAGCCTGGTCTAGTGGGTGGCAATCCAGTTCGCAACAGGGGGATTGAAAGTAGATGGTCTTTAAGGTCCTTTTCAACCCAGGGCATTCTATGATTCTTAAAGAATTCAGAAGTTATGCAGGAGCTGGTTAAAGATGTGGCACTAGTCCTTCCTTATAAGGCATGTGGTGAGTTGGAACTGCTGTATAAAAAATGGTAAAGAGAAGAGGCTTTAAAATTGGTCTTTAAAAATAGTAATAATAATAATTTGTCTTTAATCCACATTTTTTTTTTTTTTTTTTTTTTTTTTTTNTTTTTTTTTTTTTTTTTTTTTTTGTCATCGAGCATGTTTCCATACAGAGAAGGCTGGAAATTTGCTTAAAATTTAAAAAACAAATGCACATTTTTTTTTTCAGGTAACATGCCTTGAAAGTCTGAGCTTTTAAAAGTAACAGATTTTACAATACCAGTTTAAGACAAGTTTGCAGGTGAAACAGTTTTTTATTATTCACATAATGGGAGAAATGTGGGAGGAGATGTGATCATCTGAATCGTGATTTCTCTGCAGTGCAGTTGCGAGTCCTCGTGACAAGGCCACAGATAGGGAATATAAAATTATAGATTAGTTATGCATATTTGAAAAGTATTTAACAGACTTGCTAAGCTCTAAATTGTGGTGGAGTTGTATCAATAATCATTCAGAATTAATTTACAGAGCTTATGAAAGCTGAAGTTGACACAGAGGCCGCAATGACAGAGCACAAATCTCTGTAAATACCACAATAGGGCACATGCATTTGGAAGGCTTCTAGCTTTGACAGTGGATTTAGAGCTTGGATCTAGGTTCTCCAGTGATTTGCCATGGATGTGTTTGTTCATTTCTTTTTCACATAAATTTAAGCACTAAATAAAGATGAGCTCCTCCTAGTAATAAAACTGATATTCTATTCTTTTTCCATCAAAATGGCAGATAGCAATCATTTTATTTTATTTTTTTTCAGAGGAGAATGAATTTGAACACACTTTAGTGTCTGATAAGAACACAGTTTTGTGAATAGTACTAATTGGAAAGAAAAAAAAAGGAGCGGGGTGTTCTTCAATATCTCTTGTGAAGACTTCTTCTGAGTTTTGAGTGATGGCTCGCATTGATTATATTAAACCAAATAAAATTACATCCTCAGTACTGTGTCTATCTTCTCCCTCTACCTTTCATTGACTGTACAAATTTTGATTAAGTTGTAGGCTGTCAGAATATTGTCTAAGCTCCCATTTAAGGAACAGTAGATATTGCCGTAGTTAACTGGCCTATTATTTGCTGGTTAGGAAGGAAAATATTAATCTGTGAAGAGGGTTGTTTTGAATGTGTATGATTTAAGGAAGTCAGAGCCAAGCCATCCATTTGCTATTGGTTAATTCTTAATGTCTTCTTTCTAATTCACCCTCTTCTCTTTTAAATTGCTGTTCAAAAGTTTGGAGATTTGGTAGTATGATTAATTTTACTCACAAAGGAAAGTGCATTATTCTTCCCATCTGCAGGTTCTCTGTGGAACTATATTGTAAATTCCATAACGGGCTATAAAACAGACCATTACATAATTGCACATATAATTTACTCTAAAACGTGTAGGCTGTCAGATAATGCTGGCATGACTGCAGCCTCTGCTAGCTAGAGCAGGCTAAGGTCTGGAATGACTGCATAGGCCGTGTAGGCACACCTGAGGGTGCTGAAGAGAGGTAGACAATGGCTACAAATCAAGAAAAAAGGTTTGTCAAACCAGGGCAGAGGTTTTTGCAGTGCCTTCCTTGTTAAACTTTTCCCAAGTTAAAAATTATCCACTTATTCTCATCCTCCGTCTTTTCCTCTTGTGTGATTTTTTTAATTTTCCCACTGACAAGGCTGCTGCTTTGATAATACTTGCTTAACAGACTTTTGGAAGTGCTGATCCTGTCGTTGTGGTCCATTTTGTCTGCTTCATTAATAAAATGGGGAGGGGGCTTCTTGCAGAAATGCTGGCTATTCTTACAGGCTCCTACACATATTGGAATAATAAAACATCTGGAAAGCTTCATTTTTAATTGGCATTTTGGAACTGATTGATGTTTATACTCTGTTACTTGCTAGGAAGATGAAAGAGAAATCTTTATTTCTAAAGGGGTAGTTTTTTTGGTTAATTAAAATGGAATAATTGAGTTCAGTTGATATTGAAATGGTTCAGTTTAGCTGGTGATAGGAACAGCTAATTCATACATTCAGGGTTTTATTGCCTGATACTTAGCTGTAAGGAAGCAGCAAACAAATAAACAAAAATTGCCAGGTCAATCAGCATGTGAAAATACAGATATAAACCCTAAAGTACTGGCTGTATGCAAGCACTTCTGTGTCCTCAGAGGAGTGCCTAGAAGGAGCACATTACAGAATCTTTTGTGTATGTTCTGCATGCTGGGGTGAGGACTATTTCCAGTACTCGTCTTTGAGATTTATACAATTTTGTACCATTTCCACCATGTTCTTGTGTTTTGTTTTATTGTTTTTCTCCCTGTGGCTAACATGTTTATCTCTCACTGTGTTGGCAAATAAGTGCTCAGCGGGCAAATGCCTAATGTAAGAACGTGGCAGAAGTTCAGGCCGATGACTCAGAACTCTGCAGGGAAGCTTTTTCTGTGCTGTCACTGCTCAGTGACAATTGATACACTGCTTCAGAGATGAACTGTGCTTTTCTTTACCACTGTTGGACAATGGAGAGTTCTGCTTCAATGGTTTTCTGTTGCTATGTGAGAATGATGGTCTGAAACTGCTGGTGTAATAAGAAAATAAGGGTTTCATCAGTAATTCTGTTACTACATAGGATGGACGCTGTGTAGTTCTCATTTCGTGATCTGAAAGATGAACCCACAGCGTTTGTGGAAATCTCAAATAGCAAACTGCAGATTAAGAGCATGTGTGGGATGTATGGCTTTTTTGAACTTCCCAGTGCATGGTTTTTGATTGAGGACAGATGAGATTAAGTGACCTATGAGGGACAGAGCACTAAACATTGCTTATACCTTCTGCCGAGGCTGAAGGACGCCTATTTGATTGCTGTGGAGGAGAGAGACCTTCTCAGGTTGGGATGAAGTCATTCAGTCTTGCATCCGTGTTTTGCTATAGTGATTGTGCCGGAAATTAAAAGGGAGTGATGGAGGAGTAAATGAGCCTGTATTTGTATTGCATGTATGGATTTATAATGCAGTAATATATACTTCACAAGATACACTGTCCTTTTTTGGAGTATGCCTTGCTGTGAATAACAAGTGCTATCTGTGACAAGCTTGTTGTTAATGCAAGCTTGTTGGCTGGTCATTGAGACATGAGCTATTTCAAAACTTATGCCATCTTTGGATTTAGCCCTGTTCTCAAACTGCATGCTTTTTCCAGTGATGCCTGAGGCTTGCTCGGTTAAATGATGTCAGAGGAAGGCCTTGGTGTTCACTGCCTGACTACTTTATGTGAAATTAAACATGGTTAATGATACAGTATTATGGGCAGTGATGGAAAAAATATAACTGCAGTGTACAACATGGATGAAATTACAATGTTTCTTGTAAGATAAATGTCTACATCCAGATTTTTAATCTAATTAGTGTTCATCATGCATAAAAGCCTATCTAAATTAGTTTCACAAAGCTGCTATAGGTTATACTTAGAGGCTTCTAAGTATATAGGTTAGATGCAGTGCCTTGGTGCATAAGTAATCTAAAGTACGATGCTTGAGGTCTTCAGTAAGATGTGGTGCAGGTACATGAATATGGTAGAGATTTATCTCTAGAACATTTAAGAAGGTTGCAAATATTGCCACTGTCCATGTTGTACATGTGTTATAAAATGTGTATATTGTTGATGCTGTCAAAAAGACAAGTGTGGCTGGCTTATAGTTCAGGAGTTGTACCAAGGATATCAAGATCATTCAGGTGTTGCATGTTCATGACCTTAATTAACACATGACAGCTTTTATTATCTGAGGCTTCAAACCCCAGTGTGGGGAAGGAGGGATGGTGCTAAGTGAGGCAGAAAGGGGAAACGGGTGAGCTATTGCTTGTTTGGTTTGCTTATTTGTTATCACACTACTCGAGCATAACTTTCTTCATGACCTTTTAAATTATTTGGTAGTTGGTGTACTTTGTTTGAGAATGTCTTTAGCCTTGAGATTTAAACTGGTCATTGCAAAAGAATACTGATGTGCAGGCAGTGAACAGATTTTGATTCTGTTGAAGCTCTGTGGGGTAAGTTAGTCGCTATTTTTTTGGTGCTCACTGCACTCTGATAGTACATTTGACTAGATAAACCCAAACAAGTTTGCGAAGTAGCAGAAACTTGTACATTATCTTCTATTTTTCCTTTTTGTGATAGTCGTACATAACAAGTGCTAATAATGTCAATGCATAGCACGGTTGTATTTTGTTCTGTAAATCACTTTCCTGGTATTTATAGAAAAAAAAGTCTATTTGAGTGATACTACTTTCTGCTTGTGAATCATCTGTGGATTGATTCTGCCTTTTAGACATCTTTTCAAATTTTCATCAAATATACCTATGTATTTCTTGATTCTCACTTGCATGCAATTCATTTCAGACTTCATTCCCAGTTATTAACACATGTAGATAGTTATGACCTGGCTAACTCAAGGAAAGGAGTGGATATGTGTCACCTTACCTTTTGAAAGCCTTCCATTCTTCTGTTAAAGCTTACAATAATTTCCTCTTTCAAGAAGGATGAAGTATGCTTTCTGTATATCTGATTTCTTAAGAAAAGCATTCCAGTTCTAAACCTTATAGAATTCCCATTGGAATAGACTGAGACAAACAACTTCATCTTTCTTCAGTTTTAATGTCGTTTCTGTAATAAGATATGCATATGCATTTCTAATATGATGCCGCAAATCTGTTTTCCAGGTTCCAGTTGAAATGGAATTTTTCCTGGAGTTTTGAACCCCCTAAATACAGATGCCTATTAGGAAAATCCTGGAAAACATGCAAATATAATTCCCTAGTAAATTATTGTGCATATCCTACATGCTACTACTCGTTCTTGTTGTCATTTGTACAAATATTCTATACAGGAGGGAAAATAAATCTGTCACTGTAAGACATGACTTCCAGGGGTCTGCAATAACTAACATTTTTCAACAATTCTAGGACAACATGGAAGTTTCAGTTCATTCAGCTCTATGTTAGCAATTGAAACACACGTTAAAAATAAATCCCATCAAGCTGTGAGATCCCTAATTTTGACTTTACAGTTCTAGAACGTTCCATGGAAGACAGCACAAGGCTCGCTTTAATTGGATTATGCTGGAAAAAGCTGCAACAAGACACCCTGGACCAGATTCCCTGGCTGCTTTAAACCATAATCCTCAGAGAGTAGGTGGGAAGCACTATCATTTTTTGATGTGATTACATTTTATACCCACTTTGCTCATGTGCAGGTGTTGACACGAGGTTCAGAGCAAAATAAAGACTGGATCCCACAGTGTAATATAAAGAGAAATAAGGTGTTAACACAGAACAGGTAAATGCACAAAATTACTATGGGACAGATCATTCCTTTTGTCGAATAAACACCAGTGATTAATTTGCTTGAAAAAATAACTGATGAGGAGGTTCTACCTAAAGAAGGTGGTACCTCACTCTTAACACTAGTTCAGTGTGCATCAAGCAACACATGATGCAACAGATTTCTATTACTCTTCTCTCTGTAAGGTAGAATGTGAATATTCAGAGATCTGAATACACTCTGATTCTCCTGTATAACACAGATTAATCTTGCTGCAACTGTTTTTTCTTTAACATGTATGTCTTGCAGTCATCTGACTTCTGTTTAAAAGTCGTTAAGCGAGCCAGTGTTCTGCCTTGGGTTTTGGTCTGCTTCTCTGTTGTAGGAACAACTTTAAAAAGCAAGTCTTAGTGCTGGTCTTATGCTGTAACTATTGTTGTTACTAGCATAGTGACAGCACCTACTGTGAATGTACCTGTCCTAAAAGTTAAACTGGATAATTGCTTGTTCAATTCCAGCATCAGGTGGATGGCCCAGCATCTCCTGGAGCATGCCATTGTATGGGACTTATGAGGCAAACTTTTGATGGCAGAGGGGTTGCTGTGAGAAGAGGCCACAGCGGCAGAGACCAGAACAAACCTCAGTCTGTGGGGGACCCATGCTGGAGCAGTCCACTCCTGAAAGATGGACCCGGTGGTGCAGACCCATGCTTGACCAGTTTTTAGAGAACTGCGGCTTGCAGGAAGAATCCATGTGGGATCAGTTTGTGAAGGGCTGCACCCTGTGCGAGGGACCCCATGCTGGAGAGGGGGGAAGTTGTGAGGAGGAAGGAGCAGCAGAGATGAAGTGCTGTGAGCTGACCTCAACCTCATTCCCATAGCCTGTGCTGCTTGAGAATGAGGATATCAGGAGTGAAGGTGAGCCTAGGAAGAAGTAGGGGTGTGGAGGTGTCTTTAGTTTTGTTTCTGTTTCTCACTATCCCTCTCTAATTTTAATTGGCAATAAATTAATCTTCTAGTCAAGTCTCTTTAGATTTTGATGGTATTTGGTAAGTGATCTGCATGTCCTTTTCTCAGCCCACAAGGTTTTTCCTCATATTTGCTCCCAGTCTTGCCGAGGAGAAGGGAGTGAGAGAGCAGCTTGGTGGGCACCTGGCAGCCAGGAAAGGTTCACCCACCGCTGCCATGTATTAAATAACTTGCCTGACTCTGTCATTTTCTAGAGCTCAGCCTAAATTATTTAGTTCTGGTCTGTGTCCTTTGTTCTTCAGGATGGCTTTTCTAATATCTGTGGAGAATGTGGCCTCTAATATTGTACAGGCTTCAGCAGGATTATTTCATGAGGCTGACATTTACAGGCTTTTGTGGGACCCAACTTTGGACAAGCTGTCCCCTACACCACTTTCTATTAAAAATCTTATGTTTTTTCATGAGTCCTTTATTTATCTATTTTTAAAAAAGCTTTGAACTGTTGAGTAAATCCATAATAAGCTTTTATTTTATTTTTTTTTCAGCCAGAGAAAACACAAGGTAGATTTCTCACAGAAGAGATGGACTCTACCAGTCCCAAATCAATTAGTACCTTTTCAGTTCTCTTTTATAGTTACAATGCAACCAATTCTGCAAACAAATAAGCCTTTGATTCTAGAGATATTTAAATCTTCAAACTCTGCCAAGAATGGCTACAGACTCTTTACTTTGTTCTTCTTCCCATATTACTTCAAGAGATTCTTGGCAATTTGGGAATCATGTCATAACCATCTCTCTTTGACTATTAAACTTTTTTTTTAATTTTGGAGGTATAACATCTAAATATTAAAGATGAGTGAATTTTTGAAATGTTTTGATGATGACCTAACTCTTAAAGTATATTTTTAATACATCTAGGAAGTCTGGATATTTTTTAAAGCAGTGAAGAACAATGACATATAATCTAGGTTACCAAAACTTGTGAGAAAATATATATGTGTGTGTGTATAAATATATTTAAAGTATTTCATTTAGGAATTTAAGCATTAGGTGACTTGCTGGTACCTGTCACTTTGATAGTCAGCTGGAGTGGAGTGCAGAGATGCTAAGCAAGCTGTCTTCTTCCATGCATCTTAGCATCTTATTCAGGTAGAAGAAACACATGTTTGAGGATGACTTTAAGATGTAGATAAGATTTTTAAGGACATCTGATGTATCAAACAAGTGTTAGCACTTTCTAGTATGTTGCAAAGCTTCTATAACTGCTGTTACTAATACAGCATTCACTGGTGTAAATGTTGAGCTCAAACCATGATGTGGTGCAGTCTCTTCATTTTGAAGAACTTTGCCTCAAAACTTGACCTAAACTAGTAGAAGTAGTCTGTAAGGAAGAAGTAGAAACAGAAAAGTAGGCCTTAAAAGTGACTGCAGGCCTCAACTAATTCCCGAACTCTGTGCCAGCTGCTATACAAAACCAGAATAAACTTGTCCCCAAAAGAATAAAAAAGCCACAGTAAATCATATTTTGTGACTATCTTGCTTCCTCTATGGTGGGAAGAAGGTGCAGGTGGAAAATTGTAACACAAATGTCTGGAACAAAATGAGGAATAGCAATCAAGACTGAGTCCAAGTTTAATATTCTATTCATTACAGTGAAGTGTGCTTCAAACAGACCAAGAGAGAGCTATCTCATAGTGAAAGAGCCTTCAGATCACAAGTCCATTAATGATGAAATCGAAGGAATAGACAGCATAAGTTTGGTGAAAATGCACTAAACAATATACACTGTGTACCATGCAAATTACTTTGAACCCTCCATGAAAAGTAGTGCGCTGTTTTGAAGAAGAAAAATGAATATGGTTTAGAAAGATAATGACATACCCATATATCACTGAAACAGGAGGCAGAACAGAAAACAAATTAATGATTATTTGTAAACCTAATAAGGGAGTGCCAAGGACAGCTAGTGCACCAGACCGTACATGAATGTGAATGATAGAAAGCAAACAGACACTAAGAATACTACAGGAGAATTACTGTGTCATTAAAATCAAGTATAAAGAGGGCTTATGATTAACAGAAGGACTAACCACTTGATTTTTCCTAATATCCAGGGGTGCTTGTCAAAAACCTCAATGATGCAATTTACTACTGTCAGATAAGGACCTTTCAGAGGGTAAAAGTATGAAAACAGAAGAACAGGTTTGGAACTGAAAAAAAAATCTTTTGTTGATCTTAGTTGCCTGTGTGGCTGTGAGTATGGAATTACCCATACTGTACACAAAAGGTGGATATGAGCTTTTGTTTGTTGTGGAGAAAAAAATAAATCCTGGAATGCTAACCTTAAGCTGAGACTAGTTTTAAGAGACTTTTTTGAACCATGGCCAAGGCATTATTTTGAAACAAAAAACAGCTGTATATTCTGCTACTGTACGTGTTTAAGTCATTCTGATCTTGTGTCTCTCAAATTTCTTGGAGGAGGGAAGGAGCAAGAAGTGATCACCTGGCTGGACATCATATATGCCCCTCATTTCCTTTATTTCACAAGGTTAAAAACCTGTTGGCTGTTGTGAATTCTTGCTGTTGTGAGTGCTGAAGTGTTTCCCAAGGGAATACCTCTGCGTTAGGGAAAACCACATTTGTTTACAACTGCAACCTAGTGAAGGAATATCTTTTTAAAAGGCATTATTTTAGAATATCAAAAATAGTATTTGAGGAACATTACATTCTATCCTTCCTGGAGCAGAACATTTTGCTTTTCCCTCATTTGAAATCCCAAAGTTTATAAACTTTATATCTTACACTGTAATATAAATCTTTAATAACAGGGTAAGAGTTCTTGCAGTTTGTCTGTCTTCAGCACTGAGTTTCAACTGACTAGTTATAGCCTAATGAAATTCAAATAGCTGGATTGAAGGTTAGATGGGGGATGACACATGAGGCTGATATTAATAATGTATGTGAGCAAATATACTTGCAGTAGCAGTTCCAACTGTGTGGAACAAGTTACAAAGAGAGGTCTGTCTCAGTATGACCTGTGCTAGAAAACAGGATTGAAACTCAAGATCTGCAGTTTCAAAACAGAGCTTTCCTGTCCGCTGAGCTCCCTTCCAATAAAAGCTGACCCCTGCTGTGCAGCAAATGCCCAAATCATTTCATAACAATCTGGTCAAATAAGCAGTTACAGATTTCCCCCATCTGACGCTGTCAACCTTATCAAATGTGATGTGGAACTGAATTAGTATCTATGCTTGATCGCTCGTCACACTGGAAATAACAAGTTTTGGTACTGGTTTGGTGGCAAAGCAATAACAAAGTATGTGGGCTAAATCACCTTGTGCTAGAAAACACGAAACTGATTCCTGTTTTGCACTTTCCTAACAAGTAGAAAATCTTGGTAGTTCCCTTAATTGGGTATAGATTTTTGCATTGCTAAATGTTTGTGAAGGCCATGTGTGTTCCTTTAGCATCTTCTATTAACAGTACTGGTTTCTTCTCAAACAGTGGTTTTTAACTTTCTGTATTGCTCATCCTGAAGTCTGACAACCTGGAAACAATCTTGTCTGTCATCTTCTCTCGAAAATCCAAGAAAAATGAATGCATCAGATAATGCTTATGTCTTATATGATTGTTTCTGTCAGACTTTGGATACACCCATGCTATTTTCTGGCATGGGGAGATTTTCGTTGAATATTCAGCTGAGGATTCATTGGTTGGACAGTGTTCAAATCTTGTTGAGTCTCCCCCATTTGTTGCTGTCAGTTTTTCTTCTAAATACGTGATGAGTATCTTATTTCATATTGTTAATTAAATTAAGCTGGTAATTTGGGAAGTCCAGTATTAATGCATACCTGAAATTTTGAAGTGCTTTAGTGATTTAGAAAAAGCCTACGTTTGATGCAAATCTAGAAGTTAAAGAATGAGCTCTATTCATTGGCAACCATTTATCTACCAGCCTTGATTGCTACAAAACTTGAGAAAGTGACAAACAAAGCTAATGATAACACAGGTAACACTGGAACAGGGTATTTATTCACTCTGGTCAGCTGAGGATCCATGAGATGCATAGATTTAGATGCAGGTAGTCAAACTGATCTTAAGCACAACCTGCCCTTATTCAGAGAAAAAAAAAAAAAAAAATCTGATAGTCTTCCAGTGGAACATCCTCCCAAAGGTCTTATCCATTTCTTTTGTTGCTCAAGAAATTTAGGAAGTCTCTCTTTGTACGTTGTCCCCCACACTCGGCAGTGCCTGCTGCTCCAGAGTGGACTTAGCTCTGAGCAGTCTCATTCCTGTGTTATGTGGTATCTTGCTTAGAGAGTAAAAGAGCAAGCCATGTCATCTCTTTTGCTTCTAGGCTCATGGCTTCAGAAGTACTCCTGTTTATTCACTCAATGCCCCTGGAAAGGACTGGTGGAAAACTATTTGCCTTTTGGACAGAAAGCATCCCAAAGGTCAAATAGGTGCTGTTTCCTCTGATTTTGGCTGTTCAACAGTGACTGCAAGAGGCATGGCCCTGTGAATGTAAATAATCTTTCTCAAAGTAAAAGCTAGACTACAATTTCACCGTGCTTTTCAAATGCTTTTGTCTTGCATAAGATCCTGTTAACACTCTAGAAAAGTCTTACAACAAGTAGTTGGGTCTGATCTGTGTGCTGCTGCTCTAGTGTGCTTCAAGCACCAACAGGGCTGTGGCACAGACTGCGTTTTGGTAGCTAAGCTGCATTTAAAGGAGTTACTGCTCTTTATCTCTTTTTGCTTGTAGTCAGTTTAATTTGGGAAAGATGCTAGCTGACTTGCCCAAAGGCAAAGAGCAAGTAGGGGCTAGCATCCAGAGTTGCTCCGTCCACCAGCAAACAGTTCTTGTTTAAAAAAGACCTATGTCCTCTTGGTCGGTCTTGGCAGTCTTCTGCCAGCAGACTTCAGCATGTTTCGTGCCCTCTGGGGAGCTATGAATAGGCAGCCACATCACTGCAGTTATCATGGTGTTGTGCTGAGTTTATAAATCCTGCTGTGAGGAGGAGAAGTAATTCACTATTACTAGCCAGATTTTGGGAGTCCTGCTGACTTGAACCCAGCCCAGCACATGGGCAGCGTGAGGGTGGGTTAGCCCACAAGGCATTACAGAGGTGTGGTGTTTTCAGTAGCGGATGCAATTTGCAGGGATGGGGAGTGCCACTCGCCTGGGATGTGAATGACGTAGGACCCTGTAGGTTTCAGTGGTTTCTGAACTGTTCTGCACTGCATTAGTCACTCTTGATTATGTGGTCTCATTTTTTTTGTTGTTGACTTGCTTCATTACTCTTCCTTTTTGCTGACAGTTCAAGTCATGCTTTTGCTTACAGAATGAAAACAAATTTTGAATTTTTAATGCATAGTTTCATAAACTGAGAAGCCAGCCTTGGGGTATAGCTCACAAAATAAGTCTATAAAGATTTCTCTTCCTCTGCCCTGTTGCATTCCTAGCTCTGCATGCTTATTCTGTTACTGAGGTTGAAGCATCGTTATTATAAAAAGTTACTTTCAGAGTTTAGGATAAATATTTCTGCGGAAACTCCAGCTCAGTAATAATCTAAAAATAAGGCAGACTGTTAGGAAAAGAGTAGAGAACAGAACAGGACATCATGTATTAATCCATGTTTTGTCTGCATCTTGTTGAATCTCATATGTAATGCTCATTTGTGCTGTTTCAAAATGAAGAAGTGCCTCTGGAATAGGCTCAGGGAACAATCTGTAAAAACTGTGGAGTAGCGGAGTTCCTCCACTGCAAAGAGATGACAGATTAGGTTAATGTGATATAAGCCTATCAAATAAGGAGGTTTCAAGAGGAGGAAAAGAGTGAAAAAGCAGGGAAAGGGGTTGAATTAGAAGGAAAAAAAGAAAAACCTAATTGCAGATCCTGGTAGAGGACTGGCTCTCCTCCCTTAGCTACATGAAATACGAACTCTTGTATAAGAGGTATTGATGGTTCAGGGCAAGTTTTTTGAATCCAGTCTTTTTTTT
>VXAV01008507.1:112520-123063 GCA_013399715.1 Alectura lathami | reverse complement strand
GGGGGAATACCTATGCTTGCAGTTAATTAAAGGCAGATGAATGCATCTGAATTCAAGAGTTTCAGTGAGTGCCAGTTTCAATCTGAGAAACTCTATTTTGACTCTACGCAGAAGGGTTGGTTAACTTTAATGCTTGTTAGACCTAAACTAAGACAAGTTCTAGGTATTGGGTTCAGAAGAAATAGGTAGTATTACAGGAAGAGGGGCAGCTGGACAGTAGAGATTTTTGAGCTGTCTATGAAAATTTGTTTTAGAAAAATGGTTTTGAAATTTATAAATGCCAGTTAAGAAGTTTTTGCATGCACAAATTCCCTAAAACACACAACCTCCTTTTACAAGAGCATTCTGGCTCATTTGCTTTCTTCATAGATGTGTTTAATTATTAGATTTTGGGGAACTCGTATCTGCATTTTTTTTTAAATCGCTGTGATTTAGCAAATAGTCTAAGGTTGCCAGAATTTCATGCCTAGCTTCAAATAACATTTCTGTTTTTAAGCTTTTAAATGTCTGGACTTAGCATTAACATTTTTGTCTTGATTCCATAACACACTTCTTTTTGAGAGTGGTGAAGTTTGGATTCTCATCCAGAAAGCCAGAAGGCTTGTGAGAACAGGTGAAATTCATTTCTTGAAGTGCCTAAATTTGCATGCATTTGAAAGATTTTTTTTAAATCCTTGTGCTTTAACCCAAATTCTGCTCTCATGTTCAAACTTAGCCCATTCTAATTGGAATTTGGATCAGATAGGTGTGTTGCTGTCTTTAGTATTGATATTTATGCATAAAACTCTTCCCCTTTGTCTAATCTTAATTAAAATGTCGTTTTGAAAAAAGCAGCTTTACCCTGTCCTGGGGTTGCATATTGAAAAAAAAGTATAAGGCACCACTTTTTCCAGTCATTTTCTCTAACTGAATCTGATCTGCTAACTTAAAGAAAATACTTTACTAAACTTTACAGCTTTACTTTACTAAGTAGTTCTTAGATTTTCCTTACCTTTCCTTCCTTTAATACAAGGAGTGTTTTGGTCTAGCTTGTGTGAGTTTCTGCCAGGAAGGCTGCAGCTGTGTGATTTACATGTATACCTGTGTGGCATCCTAGCAGCCACTACTTAGATGCACACAAATCCATAATGACCTGCAGTGACTTGTTGAATGGGACATAAACCCACCTGCAGAAGAGGTGTTTATGCAAGCCATACAGTGTATTGTCAACTCTGGTTTTGGGGAAATTATTGCTGTAGTTTGACATATTATAATGCCTTGTTTTATTGTACTGTAATTTTAGAGACATTGAATAATGAGATGCAAAGGTGTTTTGTGCCTGTGGTTGCTGTAGGTATCTTCCTGGCTTTTAGCCAGTGAGCATCTGTTAAAAGTTAGTATGGTAAGCAAAGGTCTAAATCACAGAATTTCTCTTCTTTTGGTGAAAATAGGAGTTGCAGTATCACTTCATTTTATCAAATTCGTTTGAAAACTCTAGACTGACTTGTCTGGCATGTTGGCTACTAGTGAAATGCAAAACGTGAGTAGCTCTGTGCTACAGGGTATGTTGCCATTACAAGAGTCCTTTCTCAGGAAAGAAAAAGGCAATTTTGTGGTGATCTGAACTGAGGTGACTATCTGGCTTCCAGTATCTAGATCACCTACAGCAGCATGGAGAGTTTTGTGGCTGAAGCACTCAGAGGTAGATTATCAACTTCTAAATTATATCCTTACTTCTGAGAGCCTCAGGTGCCTTTGGAGACTTTATAATCAGCTATCTAACTTGAACTCCACTTACCGCCTTTAGAATGGTCTTTCTTTTTCTGTTCAAAGGTTTTATAAGATAAGAATTGAAGTAGAGATAAGGAACAGAGAGATATAAGGGCTTTAATTGGTTGCTAGTTTCTGGTGTTCTGTATTTCCATGTGTATTTGTAATAATGCCTCTCTAGTCTTAGTAAGTATTAAAGGGAATATTTACTCTCCTCCTCTTACTCCCACTCTCTGTCAGAAAGCCAGGGTATATTGACTCCACAATCTTGAAATATAGTCATTTGATAAATTGACTGTTTAGCCAATAATGCATGCTCTGCAGATGGTTCAAAATGTTTGTTTTGTCACTACAGGAGAGAGACCTGTGACTGAGTACTGGCAGAGAGCTCAAGCTACAATAGCTGCTCCATCCCATAACTCTTGGCCATTGCATTACCTTTTGAAATTTGTGCATCCAAGCTGCTGCATAACCTCATATTATGCACCGCAAGGTGCGTAAGACTGATGCAGAGGTGCTGACAGTCTGGGTGGGAAGCTATCTGAAGGTTACCATTAGCTGGAGTAATAACTCAGTGTCCAGAGTTCCGTAAGATCTCCCTAGAGCCTTCCCTTCTCTAGACTGGACAACGCCAGCCTAACACTACATTCTTGATTACTTCATCTAAATCTGTTTTTTAATCTCTAATATAAGATTACTTACACCAGTCTTTGGGCTTTGAAGGCTGGGGAGGAGAGAATAGGAAGAGAAAGTCTCTACAGCCCTCACCAAAGACACAAGGGAATAAGGCACAGGTTAGTGCTGCAGTTTATGGTTGAGGTTCAGCAGCAGGGATGCTGAAGTAAGCTCTGAAACACAATACTCAGTCTGCAAAGCTGCCGTGTGCCATCATCTCGTTGCAGAAGGGATGCACTTTGCCAAATCCTCACTTAAACCTCCCAGATGGCATCTTTCTACCTATCATGGCACCTACCCCATACTGTATGTCAGTATTTAATTTAGAGTGTCATTCTTTAATGCTTGTGTCTCTGAACTGTATATTGGGATGTTCTGTATTTGGCTGCATATCCCTCTTTGGTTTGGATTTGCTAGAAGGAAAATGTCCCAACTCTTGGACATCTTGGTATCCAAGAGTCAAGTCTGGTCTGAGTCTGGACCTTTACTTGTAATCTGTTGTTTCCCAATTTTAAAAGAAAAAAAAAAAAAAGTAAATTCAGTTCCGATCAGAGCTGAACAGGCAGGTTCCTCTCTGGCTGCTTCCTTCGAAGGGAGCTAGGGCTAAGCATTCAGTGTCCATAAACAACAACTGTGCCTGTGAATGGTGTCCTAATTCTGTCTAAAACTGTCCTGGGGGACTTTGACAGCTCCTCTGAGTTCTCTTTATGATTTCTCTTCATCTGTTCCCCTTTATGCAAAATTCTTTTCATGATGCCGGTCTGTTGCAAATACAGTTTCAATGGGTTTTTGGAATATTAGCTACCATTTGTACAGTATCAGTCCAGCATTTCATGAGTTACTACTGAAATTGAAATATTCAAAAAGTCATTCCAGCTCTGATATACATAGGCAGAGATTTTTATCTTTAGAATATTCCATGTAGCTCTCTAATACTTCACTGATATGAATCAAAAAAAACCTGATCATTGGATTGTTTCTAGGTGGATAGAGGACATATTTGCATTTTTTTTCCCTCCTTCCCTGTCCCCCTAACATTCAGAATTAAAATAATTCAGTTTTGTTGGAACATAACCATGGCCTAGGGATTTAGCTATGCTCATGAGAGTTAGCTATCCCTGTCCTGGAGAGAGACATTTCAAATTTCAGCAAAACTTCAAACCTGGTTTTCTGGAATTCAGGAGAGTTTTGAACCTCTGGCATTTTAGGACAGCTTTTTTCACCTCTGCCTTTTCTCACAGTTTGTGTGTTAAGAAATCTGGAATGATGAGATATTTTCAGAACACCTATCAGATAGATCTACTAGGTGGAGACAAGGTGATAGATGAATTTTGCTGCCTCCACCCCTGGAGCTGTGAACATACTACTCTTGAAATCAAGAGTCTTTTTGTATGACTGGTGATGGAAACAGCAATAGCTAAGGGGTTTTAAGGTGACTGATTATAACTAGTTTTTTTATTATTATTATTATTTATTGTTTAATTGAGTAATATACTTAAATAGTCCTTTATTTGCCTGAAATACTTTTGAGATCTATCCCAAAAATGATTGCTGGAGTTATACTGGGAATACTTGGTTTTCTTAATTATTTTCCTACCTGCAGTTGAATGTTAGCATTCCTAGGATACTTGGAGAGATCTGTTCAGTGGATTTCTTTCAGCTTTACACTTGCGTCTGGTTTTACACATCAGATTATTCAACATGGTATAGCTACCTAAGAGAGACAATTAGATGTAATTTCATAATTTACAGGTGTTAATTATTACCTCATATAAATACAGGAGTCATTTGCTCATGTCTTTGTAACAGAGAACTTACAGTTCAACCTAACTATAAACATATCATCTCATTTTAAAAAATTAGATATTTCTAATATCTAGAGTCTCTATCATTATTACCTAAATATTTGGAACATAGAGCAAAATATAGTCCCTATTCACAAAGGCAAACTCAGCAAAGAGAAGGAGCGCTAGTTAGGAAAGAAATGGCACTCATCTTTGGAATAAGTAGTAATTGCAGAATATCGTTTACCTAACCGTTGTGAAATTTGTTGTAAATATCATGACAGACAAAAGGTTTGACAGCAGTTAGAGGAAGGACAGCTGTTGAATCATTTTTGTTGTTGCTGTTGTAAATGCTGCAAATGATAGCATGACTGAAAGCAGAGGTGGAACACATCACTTGATTGTTCATCCTGTTAGTGCTTCCCTTCTGTCAAGGCCTGAGTCCCCAAAGTGCGCTTCTGAGTAGCATATGTTGTCTGACAAAGCTAATTTGAAATCTGAAAGCAGAATTATGTTTTGCTTAACTTTGTTTTTCAGATGTAAAATGCTTACATTAAGGGTGAAATGCTCCATGTAACTACTGTATGCTCTAACTGCAGATCATAAAGCTTTCTCAAAGAAGTTCAGCTGTTTTTAAATTTGGCTATAAAGGCCTCTTTTTAGGCTATAAGGATGTGTTTTCTCAAATTATTTGAAAAAAAAAAAGCTGCATAGACTAGGAGCAATGGACCAAGAATTTTGGAAGTATTTGTGCCTTACAGTAAAAGTAAGTGCCAAAGGTGATTTTTTTTTTTTTTTCTCCAGCTAATCACTGCAAGTACCTAATTACATCAAAAACCACTCCGTTTTGAATGGAAATAAGATAAACTTCTAGATGGGCAGGCGCTGGGCAAGAGGGCTGCTTTGGGTTTTACAGCTATTCTCACTCTGCTACCACCCTCCTTAAATGTTCAGCAAATTGACTCAATACTTTGTTAATAATAATTGCATATTTAGCAGGCCCATAGCAGGGGGTCTTGGGGCAGCAGAGCCCTGCAGCCTGACAGCAGCACAGACACAATGTACTGCTGCTGGCTGTGCTACTCGCAAGAGATGCAACCCAGCTCACAGCTAATTATACAATATAAAGATCCTTCCAAGATAATTTACCTAAACCGATAACTCAAGTGGAGCTTTATCCGTGGTGAAAGTATTCCTGACAAATGAGAAAGGATAGCTATATTTTTCATGTGTTTTTTTTTTTTTTTTTTCCCCTGGCTGTATGTGAGATAAACAGTTTTTATAGCAAAATAGATTCCTCTTCTTGGGTACCTTCCTTGCTCCAAGGGCCAACACAGAGGCAGAGGGAGTGGACTATTGCTTTCTCTCACCTTCCACTATTTCATTTCTTTTAGTTTCAGGGGAAATGTCACCCCCAAAAGCTTCTAATCTCAACTTAATTGGGAGAAAAGTTCAGAATTCTTTCTCAATGTCTCAACATATTTACTGTTAAGTTCAATAAGAGAAGGATTTCACTTGCTTAGATTTGGTCTTTTCAGAAAGCATGTTAAAACATATCTGTGTATGGAAGTGTATATAATATCTATACATAAAGCCATATATGTATGGTAATGTGTTTTATAATACTTTGAATGAGAGCCTGGATGGGTGAACTACTTGTAAATATGGACATAAATTGCTTAGTTGATGATATAAACTGCTTCAGAAAAGGTTTCTGTGGCAAGTGAGAGCACTGAATATGCTCAGTAACTCACAGCATGGTTAAGATGCTAGCAACGTAAATAGTGTATCTGAGCTGAGAACAGCTACTCTTCCTATTCATTTACTACACTGTACTGCAGGAAGCCAGCTTACACAGTTTAGGAGCAGAGAGCACAACAGCATTCTATTGAAGCAAGGCACAAACCCCTCAAGGACGTGGAAGTGGGGGGAAGAAAATGGATGCTTTTTCCTGAGAATAACTGCGGGGAGCAAGGTGTCCTGCAGCAAGATGGTGGGGCTGGAGATAACTTCATCGGTCTTCAGTTTTGTGTTTGCAGGAAGAAGGAAATCTGCAGCCCCAGTGGACTACAGGAGTTACGAGAGGTGCGTTCTCAGCCATGGGGCTGAGCCTCTCAGACCAGCATCTGAAGTAAAAATAATTCCTAATTCTACATTTAAATCCCTTGGCTTTGGTGCCTCCCCATTCTGGTGATTGTAGTTAATCTGAGTTCATGACTCTGTTTTGCTGAGTATTTGAAAACAGTGTGTATTTTTTTTTGCTGACATCTTCCTGGGCCTTTCAACAGATCATGACAATTCCTAGTTTTAAGCACCTCTAATTCAGATACCTTGTACAGTACAAAAATGACTAGTGGGCAAGCTTTCTCAAGGTAATTTAAAGTGCCATCATGTATGCTTGTAAAAGAAGTTACTTGCACAATAAATAACATTTTAATAACCTGCTATTTATTTGTTATCTCTGAGGTAAAACTAAATTTGTAAAGCACAATATAAGCGTTACACACAGTTGTCTCTAAAATATTTAATCACGTTCAAAATACCAAATTTTTAAGTTTCCTTCTATTTCAGAGAAGTCAGATTATGAAAACAGAGGAGGGATCTGTTACATTGAGAGCTCCTCTCTGTACTCACCAATGAGATTTACAATGCTGTAATACTGCAATTTCATCATTATTTTGTAATCTTCTTAAATGAGTGTCTCGTGTTAGTGCAGGCAATCACAATAACTGCTTGAATAGGCTTTGCTCCTGAGGAAAGCTGCTTGTGTTGCAAAAGCAACTGGAGGAACGCACAAGGAAAAAACATTGTGCAAAGATATTTACTTTCCCATCAGGTTTAGCGTGAGTCCTGGGAAGAGAATTTAGTTATGACTTCACCCATGTGAGCAGGAGTCCGGAAAATTGTCAAAAATGGAAGACTCTAATAGCTGCTTAAGGCAAGTTTAGAAACAAAGGAGATTTATAACCGCAACACTTACTTCATGCAGGAGATTGTCATGTTTCTACAAAGTAATAAAGAGACATGCCTCCTTCAGAACCCTTGTCACACACACCTCCCCTGTGGCTGCTGAGCCTATGAAGGGATATGCGCTGTCTGTACGGCAGGCAGTCCTTAATGCTCAGTGGCTGTGCCCCAGTGAGGGGACATCAGCATCTGCCTGCAGAGGTGATGGCTGTGGTAGTGGTGGCAAAAAGAAAGATCCCAGCCGACTGTGCCTGCAAGCATTTGAATATGGCTGTCTTACAGAAAGCCAGGTAACTTTTAAAAAAATAGTTGCCTCAAAAACGGCATTTCATTGAGCATTATTTATTCATGTTAGCTTGCTTCTTCCTTTCAGATCAGTTTTAGCTATGCATTCATTAAATGTATAATACTATTTAAATCTTTGAGACAATGCACATGAGCAAAGTTATGTATATGGTTCTGTTGTTATAGGGTCTGAAGATAAAATGGCATTAAATCACTAAGGTTTGTAGTTAATGGAGAGGGATTAAGCAGCTTGGTCATAGCTTGATTTTTTTACAGGAATTTTTCCCAGAAGAATATAGCAATAATATCAACATATGACTGTCAAATCATGCTTCTCAATTTATTGTCCTCTTCAAACTCAGGCTAGGAAGATATTGCTGCTCATTACTTTTTTTCTGGCTGTATGCAGCCTGCTTAGTTCTGCTTTTGTTCTTTTTACCAGAGATATTGATCTGTGATCTGATGTCCCTTGACTGAGTCACGCTTCAGGCTGTTGGCCTTGGGCCTAATTGTGCTTCTGGTTTCAGAATTTTTTGTAGTATCTGCCTGGAGGCATCTCCCATGTAAAAAAACAGGATTACAGCTGCTGTACAAGTAATGATGAAAATGGCATAGTACTGGTGCCTCCTCTGGTTTACTTGAATTCCAGGTTCCCAAGAGCACATATCTTATCCTCGTTTTCATTTGTAGATTTTTGAAGTGGTGTGAAGTAAAAGTGAGAACTGTTGTAATCCTTATTATTTTCTTTAGAGTCTTATGGACGTCCTGCGGTTATCAAAATAACAGCGCCTTCCCTCCCAAGCGCTGCTTAAATCACAATTCCATTTTTGATTTTCCGTAACAGATTATTTTGCATGCTTGTTCTTTTCTTATTAGTCAGAAAGCAAATACCTTTCCTGAGCCTTCATTTTAAATCTAATTTCATATGTGAAATAAGATGCAAAATAAATAAAAAGGTAAGGAAAAATGTCACACTTTTCTCAAAAAAAGAACCCACGAAAAATAGGATCAAATAACATAGCTTAATGTTTATAAATATGAAAATGTACTGATTTCAGGTGGAAGTTAACATGTGCCAATAACTATTGCATTTAAATATTTTTCTCCAAGTATACTTATCAGCTGTAATTAATGTTGCAAAACTACGCTGCATTGGAGCTAGAGTGGCTGGTGGGTGTTTACATACCAGCACACAATGACAGAGCTGGAAATGCAGTTGGTCTACCCCTGTACCTGTATAGAGAGGATGATTGGGTGCAGCACTGTAAGTCAAGTCAAAGTTAGAAGGGTTGCATCATCAGACTATGCTGTCACTGGCTGATAATGTCAGTGCTGCAACACGATGCTCCTAGCAGTGCTAAGCTGATTAACTCCTTTTTGGAAATCACAGGACTCGTAGTGGTGACTCAGCCAGAGGTTGCATCTTTAGCAGAGAAAAAAATCATTCATTTGAAAGAAATAGGTTTTATTCTGGTTTTCAACCTGTGGAAGTAGAATTATGTTCATTTATGCGATCCACTGGTGTCTCTCACTGACAGCAGTTTCTACTAATTCTTCAAAGACACTTTAAGCAACAGCTAAAATGAGGAGAATGAAAATTTACACGGACCTTACTTTGCAGGCAATATTACTTGTTGAAAAAAAGTACATAAAATGTAGCTGCAAAATCCTAAAAGTAATATGTGGACGTCTTTTATAAATGCAGGGTGAGGACAAGACCTTTTGCTAAGGATTTTCATTATCTGAGGATCTCATGATCTCAGGTAATCAATGGGCTAGTTAGCTGTCATTAGACCTAGAAAATACAAAACAAAAAGTCATAGGGTGATTTTAAAACTAAAGTACAGCAAATCTTATTACCTATTTAAGCTGGGTACTAGAAGACCTATTTTTTAAAGATAGGTACATATATATCTTTGGCTTTAGGTACAGTATCTCACTCTGATGTTCACATGCTAAAATGAAGTGACTTTCAGAGTTGAGTACTTATGTGGACTTTTTTTTTAAAAACATACTCAGAAACTGAAATTATAAAGGGGGTGAAAAGCATATATTTAACTGATGCATATTTCAGTTCTGTAGCTTGCTCTGTGGGGGTAGACAGCACATATGTAACGTCAAATTAACAGAGACCTGCTTATGCAGGACATACAGAAAAAACAGTAGATTTTTCCACTCACAGATGTAACAGAACCTATATCTGTTGGAGGAGATGGGTGTGAAGACAATATATTTGAGTGGCTGGAGTCTTTACAGGTGATGTAGTGAAGTTCCTCCATCAACACCAGAACACATCTTTGACTAAAAGCTCTGAACCAATATGAGAAACAAGGTAAGCATGTGAAAAATTAGATCAATATATTTTTCAAGCTAGGCAGAAGTGTTGTGATTTAATGTACATGTTGAAGATTTGACCTTTACCTGGAAAGACAGAAGATTATTGAATATTAGTTTCCTTTTCAAGTGATCTTTTTCCACTCTTTATCTACTTTGTTCCTTTCCTCTCCATACTTGCAGAGGCCTGTAATGTCAAATGTAAGTATTTATTAAAAAAGTAAAATATCTTAATAGGATGAGATCCTGCAGACGCACTTAAGATGTTTAATTTTCACATATGAAAGTTCTGGGAAATTCAGGATGTGGAGAAGATTAGTTATTTGTTATTTCACAGCTGGAAATACAGGTCTGTAGAGGGAGAGCATGCATTGGCAAGAAATAAATGTCAATCCTGTTTGACTGTGAGAAGGCAAAAGGTAATCACTGCCAGATCTAAACAGTATTATTATCAATGCATTTAAGCAATACCATCTCACTTATTTTCAGTTTTTGAGGTAGAGTGTGGGGCAGATTAAAGAAAGAAGAGGGCACAGAGAATGAATACAAGGGTAGTCTGAAGTTAACAGCTGGAATCATATTTTAAAATTACTTTAAAAAACCAGGTTGTTGATATAACATTGATTTTAACTCAGCTGGAAATCAAGATTGGAAATCAATAGCAAACAGTTGGAGAAAGATCTCTTGAATAAACTTCAGCTCTTGGTTTAATTTAGAACATGCAAATAAATGTGTAAAAAAGTGTCTGT
>VXAV01008507.1:62806-79785 GCA_013399715.1 Alectura lathami | reverse complement strand
TTTTTTTTTTTTTTTGTCAGATGCTTAAGTTGCTATAGCTCAAGTAAGTAGATGCATATCTGAAGAAGGCATAGCCCTTTATTTATGAATGTATTAAAGAACAGTCAAAAAGGGATATTGATTGATTATTCTCACTAGCACTGTTTTTATTTTTTATTAAAATAAAAAAAAAAGGAATAATCAGTGTGTGCTAGGGAAAACTTAGGTATTATGAAACATTTAGTGTTGTAGGACAGTATATAAATTGAGCAAACTCCCATTGGATGGCAGCATCATAATTTTTGCTAGAGGAAGGTAGTAGNTGTTGCATAAGTGTGGAGAAAATATGTATTAATGGAATATACATTCAGGAATAAAACAAGCAAACAAAGTAACCTAGACCTCAACAACTATTAAAAAATCATCTGCAATTACTTGTTTTTATTTTTCTTTGCATGGGAATATTCGTACTGTCCTAACCCCCTTTGCAGGTTTGGTTTGGATCTTGGAGCAAGTGAGGTCTTTTATTATATCTAATTGTCATTGTAAACCACTAATTAATTAGGAGTACTTGAAACACCTGTATGGTTGATGGCTCTGAAGGTACAAAATACCCTGTGATATACATAACCAAGCAAATTAAGCAACATTCCACTTTCNAGCATCATAATTTTTGCTAGAGGAAGGTAGTAGAGGTGGTTGGTAACTTAAAGCATACAAACAACAACAAAAATAACAGTAAAAAGAAATAGTATGGTAAAACTGGCATATCAGTAAAACCCCTACATGGATATGTTTTGATTTGAATATTTTGACTAAGACAGCACAATTCTGAACAGGGGGAGGTTTAATAATTGTGGAACTAAAGGAAAACATAATTTGTTCTGTGTGACATTATGTCTGCTTATATCTTCCATAACATGTAAAGTTGGATTTTGTTTTATATGAGCACTGTAAGGTGTTTTGAACCCTTGAAAGAAATTAATAAATAATTTTAATAATCATTACAATGGATAATACATGTTGCATAAGTGTGGAGAAAATATGTATTAATGGAATATACATTCAGGAATAAAACAAGCAAACAAAGTAACCTAGACCNGTCCTAACCCCCTTTGCAGGTTTGGTTTGGATCTTGGAGCAAGTGAGGTCTTTTATTATATCTAATTGTCATTGTAAACCACTAATTAATTAGGAGTACTTGAAACACCTGTATGGTTGATGGCTCTGAAGGTACAAAATACCCTGTGATATACATAACCAAGCAAATTAAGCAACATTCCACTTTCTAGAGCATTTGAACAGCTATCCACCATGTGAATAAAAGATGCGCATTCAACAAGGCAGCTAGGTGTTCGTGGAACCCTTCCAAAGTTCAAAGTTGCAAAGTCAATCACAGAGTATTTGACAATGGAAGTTTTATAAGCAGATAGTATAACTGAGATGATAATACTGCCTAAGTGCATTTGGCATTTACTAGTACAATTTACTAACAATCCTCTGAAAGTTGTGGCATTGGTCTGGTACCCTTTCTGTATCTCTGAAATTAATACCTCAAATGTATAGTGTGCGATAAAGAAATTAGAGTCTTTTTCTTAATTTGAATGCAAGGTTCAACAGTATATCAGAAAGGTTCTGCTTCAGTGCTTCAATAACAAAGTCCTGGCACTTGCTGATATTTCTGTGATTCCATAGCTGTTGACTTACCTAATGAATCCTGCCATGCTTTTCAAATATATGCTTTAGTAGGCTGAAATATTTCCACAATAACAATTCTTGATATTAATGTTGAAGAAAGAATAATCTCATCAGCTCTGGGTCTGAAATACTAATCTCATGGCCTGTGTCTGTCTGCAGCAGCCAGGAGGGCATGGAGGACTTGCCCTGCTCACACAAAACATGTCTTTTTTCAGACTGAGAAAACACTACTTTACTTGGGTCCTGGTTAAAATGAAGTAAACAGTTGACTTTAATAGGATTCAAACAGTTATTTAAGCACTTTGAACAGTCTTAAAACAGCAGCTGTATCCAACCTTAGATGCTTCCAGTCAGTCTGCTCTCTGCTCGCCCTCAGTGTATGCAATGAGAGATAATGAATGCAATTAAAAGAAAGCTTTGAAGACAGAAATCAACACTTTTAAGAATGAATGTGACACTTTTGGTCTTTGCCTAGCAAATCTAAAGACAGAAGGGAAAGTTTAACAAACAAGATGAACAAAGAGGTCTAAGAACTAAAATGTCCTGTCAGAGTCCATTATCACGGAAGCTCAGTTTTACTTGGGAAGGTAGAGACACTGCAGGAATTTGCAAATATTATTTTAGGATGGTAGGTCCAAAGAAAACTGTAGGAAAGTTTTGGGAGTGGAATGTCAGAATAAACAGCTATTGTCTAAAGGAAAACAAGATTTTTCTTGTGGATTCTTTAGGCTAGGCTTCTTCTTCTGGAATTAAAATTTACTTGGAGCAAAAGTTGATTCAAAAGAAAATGATTCATATGTTTATTTTCCTTCTCGCTTTCTTTTCCTTCTCCCTTTCAATTCCTTCTCTCTCAAAGAACAAGATAGACCACTTTTAAAATTTTCTCCTGTAAAGGAAGAAGTAATATTTTGTGAGAAAAAAAATAATAAAATGGGTTTAGAAATTTTAAATGCAAAGTCTCCCAGAATATTACACATTAAAGGTGAGACTTTCAAAGATAGTTAAGCAGTTTAAGACCAGTTTGGATTATCTTTCCAAGTGGAATACTCTTAGGCCTCTTTGAAAACCATGAAATTTTACTTCCTCTTACATTACATTGATGTGCAAAATAGACTGTGCTGCAACTTGAAGAAAATAATTGCCGTTAAGCAAAGTCTTTATTAACTATGAGGGTTCATAATACATTCTGTTTTCCTAAAATTGTACTCTAGCTGTGATAGTATGTATTTGTTATTCATTTATCAATATTAATTTTAATGACTGTATTTGTTCTTTAATTTTATGATAGTATGAAAGAGAATGAGGGATAGATGTATTTTTAATAGTTTGAATAAATCGGTGAAAAAGATTATTTAAGATATTAGCTATAAATCTTAGAATTTGTATTGAAAGAAATTATTTCTCCCATGATTTTACATAGAAATAACATAAATACTATGATAATGCAAAAATAATGGTTTTCCTGCCAAAACTAGCATTTCACTGTTTTATATTAACATAGAGAGAAATGGTTATATTGATGAAAAAAGATAGACCTACTACCCTAACACAGGAAGCTTAACAGTAACCTCTATCATCAGTCATGAATATTCCATATGCACAGCAAATGAATCACTTGATAGTGTTTACCTCCAGAAATAGGCTGGAAACTGAAATAACTTTAGACTAGAGAGGCAAATGTCAATGTCTTTGTTTCTAAACAGAAGGTGATAGACACCAAAGAGCCAGAAAGATATCAGTAGAGAATAGGCTGTGTGGTTTACCAAAGTTTTCACAGTAGACCTTTATTTTAAAATCATATATATATTAATTGAACAAGTGATCTACCTTCACCAAATCTTCTGAGCAAGAGTGAATCATTCCTTTACTTGGATGGATTTTTACGTTTGGTGGTTGAACGTCCAGCAAGGCTGACTGACTCAGGGATTTCCCTGGAACTTCCTTGGGCCATGGTCAAACTTCAGGCCTGAACTGAAGCTAGTCAGTGTAACTCTAGGGAGCACTGCAGTACTGGAAATATCCTAAAATGGGAGTTAAAGTTGAGATACTGGCAGTTCGGAGTTGTTTAAGATTACACGGAACCTTAAACAAGAATAGTAGTCATAAAAATCACAAAATAAAGTCCTAAACTGAGTAATAACATTTTGCTAGTTTACATTTCACTGTTCTCTCAGAATAATGTGCTGTGATGTTTATTACAACAGTATGTTTTTTTTTTTTTTTTTTTTTCCCTCCATTTTGAACAGCTCAATACTTGCATCAACAATACAGAAAAGTGGAAGGCTGGAAATGCTTAGGTGCAGTTTTCAAAGTTGACCGATATCTCAGAGTGTTTAGCTCTCTTTGATTTTATATTCAGAGGTCTTCTTCAAGATGGCTTTAAAAAATATGTTAGTCTAATCTAGAAATATGCAAAAGTTAAATACACACCACAACTGAAGTTCAAGGATAAAAGTAATGTACTGGAGGATTGTAATTTCTAATATTTTAATATATACAATGCCATACACCTATAGTTAGATGCAATTATCCACAAGTGCTATGACAAAATGTAAGAGGAAATTGCAAAATATAATTTTGGGACTTGGCTTACCTGATTTTTACATTTGAATTTGGATGTCTACATTTACTTGCTCTTCTCTAGGGACAGTGTATCATTTCATTCTAGATATATCCTATTTCTTCATAATTTGACAAAAAAAGAGACTACAAATACTTTGAACACACAACATCTTTCATGTTCCCTTAGGACAGATGGCATCCAGAGTGACATAGTGACCTTATGACAGGTTTTTTTTTTTTTTAATGAAAAATAAAATATTTATATTCCAACATTTCTCCCTGCCATTTCATGTTAAGGGATCAAAAGTAGAAAAACATATCAAATACGATTACCCAGCTGCTTCTTAAAATGGGTAAGTAAATATAAATGCAAGTATATACACAATCAATTGACAGTAAGTTTTAACTGGAGAGGCTTGAGAGTTTTGATAGCTGGCAAAGATCTTGGGACTAGGAGTCTGCTCCAGCCCAGTGCTGACTCTCAGCTGCCTGGAAGAGCCTAGCTGGGAAGATTTACTGGTATTTATGGCAATGCCCTGGTGACACACTGTGCTGCCCATTGGTTGTAAGAACAGCAGGGGGCCAAACTGGCAGTCAGTGCGACACGGATGCAAGGCTTGGTGCAGAAATAGTGTTGTTATATGTGAGATGGCCCTGCTAACCTGGGCAGACATCTTCAGGCTGCGGCTCTGCTGGCCTGCACTGCTCATGGCAGGTAACCACCGCCTTGAGGAGAGATGCTCTTTTGCTTCTTGGCATGTTTTTGCTACATCCACTGGTGGAAACAGATTTGTGCTATAAAATCTAGAGCTTTTCTTCCAGCAGTAGTGAAGACAAAGATGTCAGCCAAGCTCACTGTCTGCTTGGAAAGAGAAATTCAACTTATTAACACAGACCAGTATCACCAAGGTAAAGACGAGTTTAAGGAATCCAGCTAAATCTGTTCAATCCTAACCAGATTTTCAGCTCAGGCTAGAGGGATATAAACTGTCAAATGCAAAGGATCAGGACTGTCACTCGCTCCATCAAAAACAAAAACAAAGCAATATTTCTTTTTTGCCGTCTTTAGTTTCAAGCTCTTCTCCATACTGTCAGTAAAAAAGTTTTACTAAAACAATAGAGAACAATGATTTTGTTAAAATACATTTTAGTTATAACTGATTCAGTAATTAATGTGTGAGTTCTTTACCACTTAAGAAAATATCTAATTTTTTTTTTTCTTGAAAAGATGGAAGTATGTAATTAAAAATTGATTGGTGTAGCACTGAGGTTAAAATGAAAGTCTGAAATGTAATGACTTTAAACAAGTTTTCTGACCTTCCAGTCGCCACAGAATAAGAGGTAGCTATAAGCACGGTGTCAGTTTATACAACAGCAGTCCTTTGACTTCAGAAAATATCAGTGGCCAGGAAGTAATGAAAACATGCAGGGTCCAAGAGTGAGTTGCAATCAAAGTTGAAGTCTAGCAATTCCTTCATCTTCTGGTGAAATATATAGATAGGAATATAAAAATATAATTAGGCTGTTATCACTTTTCCTGTGGGCCATGAATACTAGCTCTGATAGGTGCCATACCTACCATTAGCTGTAGTATATTTTTCTTGCACATTAGTCTCAGTTCTCTGATCACTGTAATGTCTTAATGTCTCACAGTAGATCAGAAATCACCTAATAGATCTTGTTCTGTATTCTAGTTGATAGATGAAATGAGTATGTTATTTTATAGATTGCCTTTTATTTTACATGTCTGGGGAAAGAAAAACTTGCTTAGGGAAATCCTATTGAAATAGTGATTTTCTTTTAAAATAGTTTTGCTTACAGATTCTTGAATGAAACAACATTATTTTTATTNTTTTTTTTTTTTTTTTTTTTTTTTTTTTTTTTTGTTTGTTTCTTTCTTCTCTGAGAGGGATTTGGAGGGAAAAAAAAGATTTTTTTTTAAAGAAAACTCACTCAATTTTTGGAGGTTTGAAGTGTTTTGTTTTCATTCCTTTGTTAAATACCAAATAGAAAAGGGCATAAAAAAGCCATCAAAGAAAAAGAGGGGAAAATGGCTCAAGAAAAAAAACCTTGGTTTAATTTTTCTTCTAAGAAATGTTTGTATATTCAGTTTGGAAAATATGCAGTGATATGCTTAGATTCTCATATGAAAAACAGAGTTAGTGAGTTACACCTTATTCTAAAAGTAACAGAGTTCCTTTGTTGCTTCCACTTTGGAGAAGATGTGTATGTGAATACAGCTTTTTGCCCATTCCAAGCTGCAAAATAAACAGGGTTAATTTAAATGAATGTGCTGCAGCAGGAGCTTATGCATACCACAGTCTTTCTGCCAGATGCAAAGCAAGAGGGTTATTTCCTTGCTTCGTGCCTCTTTGAGTCCTTGCTAGCTTTGGCAAGCAAGCAACAACAAATATCCATGAGCAGGAATGCATTGCCCACCAACAATTGCTAGGGTTCCTGGTCTACCCGTCTTCTTTGGTGGGAACAGTGAACCTAAGGCAGGTCACACAGAGAATGCCAGCAGGTTGTCAGAAAATGCAGAAAACCTGAATATTACATTCAAATCTACCAGTGACTAAGCCAACACCTGTCAAATGGCTGCTATAATGCATATTTCATCATAGAAATAAATGCCACCTCAATGGTCTATTAAAACATATGCGCTAAGATATATGTGTGAGGTAAGAAGTCATTATAAATTGGATGTCTGCAGAAAACTGTTTCAGAAGAAGAGGTTGAACTTTAGATGTAGCACCTAGAATTTGGGAGTCTTCATATTTGAAGGACTCATATTAGGCTTTGAAATTTAACAAATCTCTTCCCCAAATTAAATTATGCTTTCATAATTAACATTCTAGCAGGGAGCAAAAGCAACTAAAATAATTCGTTTTCAGTATTTCATTATGAAAGTTGACTTTTCCTCATTGAATTTTTATCTAAGCTAAGGAGCTTTATTTTTCAACCGACGCAGTTCTCTGGTTTTACTGTGCAGATAAAGGATTTTGGTTTTGCAGGGAGAAAAGGCATTATTCATTTTATTTTAGAGGTAATTTTAAAATATGGACCATACATTAATATAGTCTGTTCTTTCTAAATAACACATAAAGCAGGCTTATCTTGACTTAGCTTTTAAATGGTATAACACTGTGTGCATGCTTTCTTCAATGCCATACTATTACTAGCATACTGTACCATTTTGTGTACATTATCAGAAGTATTTTCATGCTTTTTCTTTTTTATATTGTGTTATGTTAAATAATTTGTGTTGGCATTTTCTCCTCAGTTCTTTAATGTGTTATTTCTCACTTGTAAACACATACATGGTCAGACTCTAGACCATCTGTAATTTATTTCTCATTTGCCAATGGTCCTGAAAGTATTTGAACTAAAAACTACTAAAAGTTTGGATTAGAATTTTCATTTTTAAACAAAACGGATACTGATTCTAAGCAGTTAGGACTTACATTTATGTTAATAATTAAATTAAAGTCAAATTAGACTTGTCTTGAGTGAAAATAAGCAGAAGTACAAGGGTTTTTCAGATATTTGTAGTACATAATTTCAATTTTTTTTTCCATCTAGTACTAAGTTGTGTAATAATATAGTTATAATTGTAGAACTTCTAGTCAATTCATTGAATGTTATGATGTATTACAAAAAGAAAGACTTTCATCATACTATTTACTGCTCTAATTAAAATTAAATTGCAGTGGGATAAGTCAGGATTCTGTAGAAATGCCAAAACCAAATTCAAAACTGCAAGGGAAATTAAGAACAACCATTGTGTTTTCCTCCTACCACAGAAATGATGCACTATACGTGATCACCAGTCAACAGACTACCAAACTTCACATACTTTCTTGTTAACCCTGGAGTTATATTAAAATATGTAATATGTCTTCAGATATGTAGGGCATGTTTAATTGCACTCACTCACACCTTTTAATAAGAAAAAACTCCTTAGCCATCCATTTTTATTTGTTATCAAAGTAGTAGGACTACTGAATTAATGGAGGTTAATAAAAATTCCCTAATGCTTTAGTCAAACTTTCCCAGTCCTGAAGATGAAGAATTAATTTAAGTTGTGTTTGCTATAGATACAGATAAACTTCATAAAGGGCACATTTTCATATTCCTACCTATGAATAAATTATTTTAAAGAGAACAAATGATTTAGACTGTTATCTCTGCTGGGCATTTGGGAGCATGTGGGGCATAATGAGCTCTTTCTCATGCAAACTGTACACTGAGGCATCACAGTGAGAAGACACTGCAAGAATTTAGGACTCTATTTCTTGCAGACTGGAAATGTGATGCTGTTATTCTGAGTGTTCCTATATCCACATGAAAGATTCACTAAAAGGCACTACAGTGATTTCCTATCGGTACGTTTTTATCAGCCAGCTTTGAATGCTAGTTAACTTGGTAGGTAGGATTTATTTAGTGGCAGCTTACGATTAATTTAATCAAACATACTATATGAGAACAGTCAAACTGTAGTATGTGTGAAATGTACATCTGGGTTGCTGTTTAATCTCTGACAACAGAAAGAGTGTTTTGTTCTATAGCATCACGTTTTTGTAAAGATATATACAAAGACCTTCTGTACTAGGTCAGAAGAAAGACCCACATAGCCTAACTTTCCTCTTTTTCAGTGGCTAGACTCAAATCATTAAGGAAAAAAAGAGGAGGGCATGTAAAAAGTGATCTTTTCCCTTATGTGGTCCTTTTCTGCTTATTTGCAGTCTCTTCCCTCTCACCTGCTGTGGGCTGGCAAAGAGCAGTTCAGGGACATCCCTGGGCAGAAGTTACGCCAACCCCTCCAGTAGCCACCCTTGCACTGCTCTGCATGCTCCTTTGCTTTTGTGGAGGCAAAAAGGCATTGAAAGAATCAGGGGTGTGCTGAATTTCACTCACACTTGGAGAACGAAGTGTCTCTGTTATTCCATCTGCCAGGCAGCATCCTTTTTTCTGCCTCTCATACCTGGGAGTGTGCTGCGGCAGTGCCCATCACAAGCAGCATACAGATGCAGATTGCTGCCACTCTGTCTGTGCTACCTCCTTGCTGCGCCTGCAAGGTCCTGACACAAGTTGGTGGCCCCCACTCCTGCAGGTGCCCTGACATCACAAGCATCAGAGCACTGGATCATACTGCAGGCCCATGCATTTACTTCTGTGGATTGACTCGGACCCCATATAAGAGAAAGCTAGTACTGCTGCAGGTAATATACCAAGGGATAACTTGCATTACAAGGGAGCAGTGAGTCTATTTGGTTAGTTCTGTCAGGCCTATGGATAAAGAGTGTGTTCCTGTAAATCCTGAGAGGAAAATTGCATAGTTTGCAGGGTATATGCTTGGTAAATTTTATACTGGCTTGAAAAGAGGGTAATAATAAGCATATGAAAACTGATGTATCGCAGAAAAAAAATTATCCATATTTTAGTTCAGTTCTTTGGAAATGTGCTGACATCCAAAACTTTGTTCCTCAAGTTCTAATTTTCCCTTTCCTATAGATATCCCCAACCCTCAAACTCTCCCTCTCTTTCTCATACCTGAACAAATGTCAGTTAACAGGCAGCTTTTAGCAGCATATCTACGTGCTATGGAACAAAGTGCTGGAGGATGGGAGGCACATTGCTCTGCCTGTAGCTACCACTGTTTAAGCTAATTACAGATGCAAAATGACTTGTGTGCAAAGGCTTGGGAAAGCATTCAGAAATGTTATCAGGGCACATGTCGCCACAAAATATCTTTTTTTATTACATCTGTCCTGAATGGGGATATGTTTTCCAGCACGCCATAATTTTGGTGAAAGTGAACCTGAATGTCCACAGCAGAGGCTGGAGGATCTGATAGAGAGAGGACACACAGTTGGGCTTGGAGATCTGTGTGTCTGAGTACCAAATCACATGGTGTTTGATCTGAAGCACCTCTGTCAGGAGGAACTTTCCCTGGTTACACCCCTGGACAGTTCAGCTTCACCCTAAGGTAAGAGAATAGAGTAAACCAGTAATGGGAGCAACTATGGAACACAGCTTAGTACAGCACAAAGAGCTGCACAGCTACATAGCTGTGAAATGTTCTGGTTTGTTACAAAATGGTACATATCCTGCTGGTAGCTACTGGTTATTGAGCTTGGTCTAAGTATATTAATGATGCTCCAATTGTTTTTCTTTATTTCTAGAAAACAAAGGTGAGATTAGCATTTAAATTAGACATATTTGTTTTTATGATTCATTATTATCTACTGTTCTATGGATCCATTAAAACTACTGATTTGTTTTTCCTCATTTGGTCTGTAATTTTCTGAGCCAACTTTTCTCTTATTCCGTAACTCCTGCCCTTCAGACACAGACATTAACCTCAAATGCGGAGCCTTGTCAGAAGCACTTTCCAAAGTGGAAACAAATTTGTCATTTCATTAGAAAATGTGGAATTGTGTTCTGAAACATTTCTTCATTTAATCTTCAATGTTATCATCACCTTTCATCCTCAGGTGTCCATTTGATTCTTGTCTGGAATCTTCAACATTGTGCTTCTGACATAAAATGAACTTTCCATCACCTGCCTTAGTGTTGAGTTCAGGCAGCGTTTACACTCTGCTCACTCAAACTTTGTGTAATACCGAATTTATCGCTGTGCAGGCTTTCAGAATAGGAGGTAAAACAAAAACAAAAAGCACCTCCAAGAAAAGATATTATAAAATTACATGATGATTATCATCTTACCATTAGAAGAATCGTTACTGCCTCCACTTTGCTGAAAGATAGGAAACGTGATTTTTCTTGTTGTTGCTGTTGTAATTTGTGCCCCTACAACAAGCATTCTATTTTGAAAAGACTTTAGTCAGCTTTTGCTACAGAGCCTAATGTTTCCTAGTCAAAACATAAAGATGCACCTGTTCCATGTTTGGACTTAAATATACAGTTCAGCTTGATATATTACTTTAAACATGACAAGAAAATTGAAATACAGAAAGCTTGAAGTACATGAAAGCTGAAGATTGAGGTATTTAAGAATAAAAGCATTATGTATTGGTATAACACATGTAGCTAAGTTACCCCCAAAACTGCATATGCTTGAATAATACATAGAGTATACGTAGAATCATAGAATCATGTCTCTGTGATACTGGAAATAAGACATTATCCTACAGATTTTAACTGTATTTCCCTTTTACAGGATCTGATGATTAATTATAGAAAAGGTTATATCAGGTTGCATAATCATTTACACCATAAAATAATTCTACACCACAAAATGCATTTCAAAGTCCTTTTCTTGAACAATGTAGATTAGAGGATCAGGGATGCTCAGAGCTGCTGAGTGAGTCCCAGTCATCCTCTGCAGCATGTTCCACATCAAAAACAGGTTGGGGAGTCTTGTGTGGGTTTTTTCTTTTCAGTTTTGCTTTGAACACTTGAGGTGAAAACCTGGTCCTTTTGAAGTCATCAGCAGCAGTTAATCCAGCATGAAAATTGAGTCTACAAAGATTGGATCCCAACAGGCTAGGGATTTGCGTCTCCCTCACAAGCCAGATACTTCAATGTTTGTAGATCGAGTATAGATAACATTTTTCTATTGTTGCTATGTTCATATCTTTGTTCTTTCTTTTCTTTCTCTCCTTTCTTTCTTTCCTTTCTTTTTCTTTAAATAGAATAGATTGAGAATTTATTTTCAAATTATTATCATGAACCTAATTGCCATCACAAACAAGTATGACCGACATATAGGATGACACTTATGTGTCACTTAAGATCTGCTGCTGGTACATTTTCCTGGCTGGTCTTAATAGCCTCCCCCAAAACGGTAGATAAGCGATGCTGGTCATTCCAAGGAATGTGTGCTAGGTTGGTCAATATGAGAGAATGCAGGTCAAAATGCCCAACGCATTTGTGGGGTGCAGTCTCTTTTATATTCTACAAATATTCATTTATCAAATTATTTGGTTTCTTTACTACGAAGATGCTATCAATTCTTCATAACGCTAACTTAAAAATCTTACTTTTTTTTTCAGGGAAATGTGTAGTTGTGTTTTATTTGATATGTTCTGTTAGTGTGATCCACTGCATTTGCAAACTGAAGAGTTAACATGTTTTGCTGTTTGTGTTCCTTTCTTTCCTTCTCTGAACACAATGACTAATGATCTCTAAAGGAAACGAAATCTTAAAAGGAAAGCAAGTACATTTAGAAAGGATATCTATACAAGGAGAAGAACATCGTATTTATCCCAAGCTCCTAATTATGATGAATGACAGAATGTTATTAGACTGCTCTTGTCAGCATGAGTTCGCTTGTTATTATAAAGTTTTAATGTAATATCAGTTTGGTGAATGATCATCTGGTATTTCATTGTTCAAAGTGTGCTATCCACAAACAGAAACATTTCATTTAGCTTCATGCTTACAAGATACAATTAGATAGCCAGATGGCCCGGTGTAAGCGTATGCTATCATGTTGTGGTAACTAGGAGAGGATGGCCTCGGGTTTACTCTTTGTAGTGTGTAAAAGAAGTTGGAGCAAACCTATGGCTTCTGTTTGAAAAGATTAATTAAACTAGACTTCCAATTGTGCTTTAGGGGTGGTAGATTTTAAATTCTATAGAAGTAGAAGGTGATGGTAGGCTACAAAGCCTGGGATCTGATTGTTGTGGGTTTATCCTTTGCTGACATTAATCACAGTTAATTTTCATGCAGCTCAGACAATGTTATGCATAAGATGGGAAAGAAAGCAGTTCACTCAGTGTGCTGAATTCACTCTCCAAATGTGTTTGTTCTACAGGAGTAATACAAGGAAAAAAAAATCAGTTTGTGTTTTAATAAAAATAAGTGTATGTGTGGTTTTACCTGTAATATACTCTAATGTTGGGCAGATGAAGATAAAGAAAAAGCCTAGCCAGGACTTTATAAACTACCACACCTAGCAACAGGCAGATAATTTGTAGACTATTAATCCCTTGTCAAAGGGTGACTTCTGCTCTCCTACCTTTATATTTCACTTACATTGTTCCTTATTGCTCTGCTTCCTTTGCATGAGAAGTAAGAATGGAAAATGGAAGTCTTCCCTTTCTGACTGTTAGTCTTAGCGTACCAAGGATCTGGTCCTGCCATAGAATTTGTGTCTGCACTGATCCCACATCTCAGCAGAAAACTTTTACCCAAGCTGATCTTTTAGATTTCTGGTTAAGAGAAGGAAAATAAGACAATTCCAAATCAAAAAGCCTTTCTGAGCAGTCAATCAAAAAATACCAGTCTCAGCCAAAAAATTCCATTCCCACCCCAAGCTTGGTTAATGCAGTGCATATGACGGCCAGCCAATTGTACACCCACTATGCTCTCAAAATGGAAACTGTAAGAGGGAGTGAGTTCAGACAGAGGAAGGGAGGGGAGGGTAAAACAGAGCATACAGTATTTGTGGAAGATGCGAAACAATCTCTGTGGAGAACATCAATGAGCTCATAGTGTTACTGCCTGTTTGGGCAACCAGATGAGGAAAGCCTAAATCTGTGATAAGTTCAGTGAGTATAGACAGATTAGAAAAAAATAGAAGATGAAGAAACTGTGACAGGAACAAAATGTTCAGAGCTTTTTCTTGGAATTCTGCTGTGATCTTTTCTTCCCCTCCCCAGCCAGCAAACAGATCGTCCCTATTTTTGAAGCTGCAGTGGAAAGGGATGGCAGCACAAGCTTAAACATATAAATTCCTTGGTTAGGGAATAATTTCATATCATGAGAAATCTTCTTCTCCTTCTTCTTTNGACTGTGGATTGTTTTTTTTTTTTTTTTTGTTTTTTTTTTCTTTCGATGAAAAATACCTCAAACTCTCAAAAAGCATATGGTTATGAAAAGAGGCCCACAAGAGAAAAATTTAGACCAAAAATAATTAGAAATTTGCCAGAAAGAGCACACAAATCTTATTGCTACTAAAGATGCACTTTATATTGTCAGTCTTAAAACATCTGTGCTTGCTTTATAATGAAACAGGATCTTTTCCTCTCTCAACTTTGCAATGTGTTTTTTAATTATTACAGTGAATGAACACAAACTTTGTGTGTTCATTGTCTTCTCTTGTGGTTTATTTTTTCTTACTGTAATTTCATCTGATTATTGCTGCTTCAGTTCTGCTTCCCGTGATGCCAACTACTTAATAACTGTCAATATTTGCTGGGAAGTGAAACTGTCAATATATTTAATTTACAAGTTTTACCTTATTAAATAAATATTGCCTAATAAAAATAAGTTTATTTACAGGAGACAGCATCATCAGTGACATCATGTCTAGGAAATCTTCTTTTTGTTTTCCTGGAGCAAAGAACATGTTTTTTTTTCTGTTGTGGAAAAACAACTTATAAAAAGATTTCATGTCCATTTATACTTTACATAACAATATAATTTTCCAGTACCACAAGCTGGATAGCATTCCAAATATCAGTATTACTGTACCACCAAAACAGAAAGGAAAGCAACCCTCCTTTCCTAGTTCTTATTACATTTGTTCATATACAAAAAAACCCTCCGCTATCTACCAATCAAACCAACAAGGTTTCTATGTGCAAAATAGCAACTGCAAAATAGCAAAATATTTCAACTGCAGCTAACTTCCCGCATGTCATATTTTCTTTGATAAAAATCACATCTTCCCATTATAAATACAATAATACAGAAAGTATTAATCATTTTCTACTAAGAATTTGTTTGAATGCAACATTACTTTTGGTAAAGATTACAGGATTTTCAGAAAATAAAGTCAAGCAGTTTTTTCAAAAGTTTTTACAGTGAAGGAAATAAGCTTTGAGTGAACATCAACAATCCATATCCCTCCAGATGTTTTACAAACTAGTCTTTATTGAGATTTATTGTTGTGAATCTCTTTTTATAAGGTAAAGACCACATAGACACATTATGTAATACTTGGATAGTATTTATCCTGTAACGTAACTTCAACGGATTTGATTTCATTTATTAATATCATGTAAAAATAACACTTGCAATGGTATGGATGATGAAATATTCTCTAATCCATTTGTGAACTCTAGAACCAGCCCATTTAGTAGAATATTTTCATGTCTTCAAATTTATTTTTCAGGAATTTTGCGAACTAATAGCAAAGGCTTTAAATGGCCAGTTGAAGGGGTAGCTGCCATCTAAAAATATTTAGTAGCTTGAGAATCTGCTACAACACAGTCACAGAAAGGGAGCAGCAACATGCAGCAGCACATACATAAGTTATTTCTTGTCTTTCAGATCCCAAATGCCTCCGTTTTTCTCCTTCCCCACACAGAAATCTGATTTTGTTTGAGTACAAACAATAGTACAATTTTTTTTTTCATCCTCCACTTACTGTGCCCTTAAGCAACTCCACTGGATAGGAAAGGCAGGAGACAAATACCTGTGGCCACCAGAGAAAATCTGGTAAGATGTTGAAGCGGCATTGTATGTGTGCTAACATATTTCTATTAAATCCCCATTAGTCTATTATCTGTCTTCTGTCTCATGCCCTAAGCATCCTAAAGGCCTTTCTTCATAAGGCTATCAGAAAGTTACATAGGATCTTTCCTAACTGGAAAACAGCAATTTCTTCATTCCTCCTTTGCTCCCTTTAGTCTTCTCTGCCTTAATGCAAGAGCTCAGAGAAGTATAATGAAATGCTAAGTTGTAACTAACTCTCCAAGTGGCTAAAGCTTTGATGAAGTTCCTCTCCATCACTTTCCCTTAAATCAGTGATTTCATAAGTGGATGGGACAGTTGGGATTTCTAAGGGGCACGGGGATAATCTTCATTTACTTCATAGAGTTTAGGGTCTTATCCATGAAAATTGTGTTTTGCCCAATTTTTCTAGTAAAAGAGGTGGTGGGGAGGGCCAGAAGCAAATGACATTTAGACCAGGCCCTGACAGACAGATGGTATTCTGGCAAATTTAGTTATGGCATGCTACATGTTAGTAACAAAGAAAATTTTCTCTAATGTAATCACAGTTTTTATTTAATGTTGTTTTAGCCTATTGTTTTCCATCAATAAAAAGGTTAGTAGCAAAGAAGAGGTCATGAAAGGAGGAAATAGGAAAGGTAAATAAAATACAACAAAAAATCTCTTAAAAATTAAATAGAAAAGGCAGTTGAAAGTGAGGTGAAATAAAAGGGTGGTAAGTGTAGTAAGTGTGGGAAAAAAAAAAAAAGCATTCTCATCACTGCTGTCATACCCTGTTGCACAACTAAGTGAAAAGTAACAAATACTTGTTGGAAGTGCTCTTTTATTACTACAAATATTTGCTGTTGTTGGTCCTAGACAACAACTACTTACAAGGAACAGTTTCCAGCCACAAATCTCAAGGTAGTGACAAAAGGCCTTGTTTATCCTTTTCTATATATGGGCAACCTGAGAAGCGGGAAGATAATGATACTCTCCTAAAATGACTTGCGGTATCAGTGCAGAAACCGTGAAGACAATGGAACTATGTCATCTGGGAAACATACATTTCTGTTGAAAAACCGTGGGGAAACTGTTTGAAAGTAGCTGATTTTTATCAGTCTTTCATAGGAAACTATGTGGCCACAGTATGCAAAATTGAATAATTTTAACATCTGAGCCCTGGATGGGACCCATTCATTCTGAATTTGTAAAGCATCAGACTCTCTGGAGTCTTGCTTCACCTGTTGGAAGCCTTCCTGTTATGGGGATGTTCGGAGACCGCTACCAGGCAATAATTATTTAATGATTTTGCTGTAGCTGTAACAAGAAAA